>JAXCGZ010015103.1:87500-132500 GCA_037179515.1 Halocaridina rubra
GCACTTGTACCCATTCTCATTACCTTACATTTTGAAGCATTGAATTTCATTAGCCACTTTTCTGACCACTCATGGAGACTATTTAGATCTTCCTGAAGTTCTCTACCATTGTTCTTGTTTCTTACTTTCTTCACAATCTTTGCATCATCTGCAAACATATTCTTGAATAAATTTACAGACTCTGGTAGGTCATTTACATATACAAGGAATAAAAGTGGACCTAAAACTGAACCCTCTGGAACTCCACTCCTAACTCTTCTCCATTCAGACACTGAGTGTCTTACTCTAACCCTTTGTTCTCTTCCTTCTTAGTAAGTTTTTATCCATTCCAAGACATTTCCACCTATTCTGGCCATTGCTTGCAGCTTCCTAATAAGTCTCCCATGTGGAACAGTGTAGAATATCTTCTGGAAGTCTAGGAATATGCAATTTGCCCAGCCCTCTCTTTCCTGTAAGATTCGGCTTACCTCATCATAAAATTCTAATAAGTTTGTTACTGTTGATCTACCTTCTCTGAAGCCATGTTGTCTCACTGACAAAATGCTGAAGGATTCCAAGTGAAGAGAGATGTTTTCTTAGTCATTTCTCCATAACATTGCAAACTATGCTGGTCAAGGAAACTGGTCTATTGTTTAGAGCCGTATACCTCCTTCCATATGTATGTATGTGTATGTATGTATGTATGTATGTATGTATGTATGTATGTATGCATGTATATATGTATGTGTGGTGTGAACAATATTACACCGAGTGTCACCAATGTGGTGGGATTTTCATCCCACTATTTTACACCAATAATTGTGGTGTGAATCTTGTTTTGGTAACGTGACTGGTAATAACAGATAAGCATCCTCTTTTTAGGGGTTTATTTCTAGATTAACTGTTAATTCCTCAGAGCTCCAATTCCTACAGCTCCTGTCACGAATGATTCTGGATTCCCACCCCAAGGGGGAGACTGTTAAGCTGTAGACGTGACGTCTGCCCCGGACAAGATCTAACCTCTCACTGACTCTCTTTAGCTACTCATGCGATCTATGGGTATTGAGCGCGTCACTGCCATCCGGCATTTATAGGCACCTTTGAAATGCCTTATGACACTCCCCAACACCAAACTGAAATATCTCATATTTCAGACTGAATCATAAATACTTCTATGAGAGCCTTACAATTTTCTAACTATCATTATTTTACAAAAACGGGGCAGAACTATCTAAGAAACTGACTTATGAAACTATTACAATCTCATACAATTATCTAAACAGATTACAGTAATACCAAAATTACTATGCAAAAACTGACAAGGAAATATCTGTTCTTTATAATAAGCATCGTAATCAAAATCACAAAATCAAATTTAAGTATTCTCAATTGCAACATATAACTGGAAAGAATTGGCCAAATTACTTAAGAATAAAGCTAATTATGCTATTTCATTTATCAAACAGTACACAATACATTTGGACATAATGTATGCAAGCGCTTTTAAAACAAAACATTTGTTATGGCCTGAAAAGTAAAAAACATTCACAGTTACAATATATAGTTAGTAAGCATTGGCAAAATTACTTAAGAACAAAGCTAATTAAGCTATTTCATTAATTAAATAGTACACAATACATTTGGACATGATGTATGAAAGTACTTTTAAAACAAGACATTTGTTATGGTGTGAAAAGTTAAAAATATTCCCAATTACAATATATAGCTAGTAAGCATTGTCAAAATTACTTAAGAACAAAGCTAATTAAGCTATTTCATTAATCAAGCAGTACACAATACATTTGGACATGATTTATGCAAGCACTTTTAAAACAAAGCATTTATCATTGTGTGAAAAGTCAAAAACATTCACAATTACAATATGTAATTACTATTCAAGGACAAACTGATATGAGAACTCAATGAACATAATATAAAACATATTCGTTTATGATCTTTCTTCACAAAGATCTGCATACCACCTCTCAACCTAAGAACTAAATGAGGAGTGGATTCTTCTGCGAACTCAATGAACACAAAGATTAAATCATGATTCAAAACAATGATAATATATAAGCAGAAAACAACTTATTATGATTTTTGCAAATTGTACAATTTATTAATGACACTTATTCTAAGAAACTTACATCTAAGGGAGACTCTGAGGTTTTTTCACTTAAAAATATCTTAAAGCTAGAAAAAAATAAACAAAAATATAAGTTTTGTCTTTTCACATCATGATCAAAGACGGTGGGGACATTTTCTTCCCCACTTTTTTTTTTCAGTTCTAATACGTGGGGAACATACTTTGTAATTTAACTAATAAGGGATTTTCCATACCCTTTCCTTCTCTTCTCACTAAAGTTGGGACATGTATTGGGATTCTCTCTTTCCCACTTTTCATTTTAAATTTATTTTTCAGGGATTTTCATTTCCCCAGCCCCTCAAGGGTTATCATTGCCTAGGACTTGCCATTGCATTCTTCAAATTTCCACTTCTCCGCCTGTCATCTTCGTTGCAGGCCAGGGTTTGTACACGTACCACGAATCCTCTTCTTATCCGGAGACTGGCAAGACAAAAGGGAGGGCGTCAATGCATCATCCAGCTTAACCGGAACCCCTCCCTCCTGATTTAATGTGACTCTTGAGGTGGCCCTTGGTTCTAACCACCTCTCACGATCCTGCAAGTCTACAGCGCCTCTCACTTCAGTAGCTGAAAAATACGCTCACACTGAAGCAGATTCCAAGGACGGAAATTAGAGCCTAATGTCGCTAATGCAAATGCAGAAAGAATACATATGACCTCTGCACACAAACAAAGGCCTTTTGTCTGCATCCGGAGGGCATACTTCGCCTCCCTGCATCTGCAGGCGATTGCAATCTCTCCCATGGGTAAAAGGGACTGGTGTGTGAAAATCAAATTTGAAAATTGCAGGTCGGGGTTTCCTGTAAATAGGGTGGTAATGGAAAGTATGTGTCTGCACCATTAGATTATTATTCCAAGATACTTAGGACTTAGCTGAGTAACTGATGCATAACATTACTCTACTATAGATATAAAAAACAGTCATTAAATGCTGAGAACAACCACTAAAGAAATAGTCTTATTAGCAGTGGCTACAGTAAGATCAAGCATGAATTAAAGATAAAAGATACAAATCATTTGGTTACTGCTGATAGAATTTACTAAAATAACAATTATGCAAAAGGCCATGGAGTGATAGCAACAACAACAGTTAACATAATAATAACAATAATAATAACAATACAATAGCAGCGCATATGCAATTGAGACTGGCATTTCGAAGTAAGAACAGAGTCTTACACTCATACTTCACAACGACGTTCTTTCTAACACTGTCTCCTTTGGCTATTCGAATTCCTGCAGTCATAATATGTATATAAATCTGTATATGTCTATATGAGCATTTTCATCAACTTTCTGGTTGCCCAATTTGTCACTGGGAACTTTATCTATTTTCTAATACAGTTGCAATATGTGGCAGAAAAACTCATATAATAATCAGTTCTACTGATGTCTTATCAGTATTTATGCAACATCAGCATGCAAAAACTTATCAACTGAAATAAAACTTGGGCACTCTTTATCATCTAGCAAATTTGCAAGGTAATCTAAAAATAATTAATGATCATAATAGTCTGTCAACACAGAGATATAAAATTTTTCAGTATGTAAAGGGTAAAAGGATGTGTGTGTGTGTGTGTGAGAGAGAGAGAGAGAGAGAGAGAGAGAGAGAGAGAGAGAGAGAGAGAGAGAGAGAGAGAGAGAGAGAGAGAGAGAGAGAGAGAGAGAGAGAGAGAGAGAGAGAGAGAGAGAGATAATTTATATTTTTTTCTTCAAAAAACTTATAATTTCGCTTGTAAGGCCCTTCTTTATGACTTGACTTCCTGCCCAAACTATACAAGTGGACAGAGTGCAACTGCAATCATTTCCTAACATCTAAAAAGAATAAGAAACAAAATAACTTAGTGGACAACTGCAGAAAAATCAAAGCACAAATCCATTCCTTTCTGTTTAACATTGCAAAGGACTTTACTGAAATGAGCATGCACATTATGCCAATCTTTTCTCTTTCTTTAAATCAGGGGGTTGAGTCGAAGCACACACTTGCTATAAGTCAACATACCCCTGATGAAATCAAAGGAAAATACTACAATCATATGTGATAATATCTTTACTACTATCAACAAAATTGCAATTATCTTTTCTTAATAAACGACTTAAAAGGACTTAAGTATCATTATTTTTAAATTTCAAACTCAACATATAAGCTCTGAGAATCTCAATTATCTTAATTATCTCAACTGTAATTGTAACTTTCATGACAATGATAGTAATTAACAATAATTATCTCTAGATAATCTTTTTCAAAACTCTTTAATTATAATATATCAAAGGGATAAAGATATAAAAGATTTCTTCTACACAAAAACACTATATAACAAAAACTGGTCTCTGAAAAAATATAAAAAGTCTGTCTCTGTGTATGCAGTAATAAAAATAAAAATCATATATCATTTGCAACATTAAAGAATGCATTTTGCTTAAGTTTCATAATCTCTTAAGGAGTTGTTCATGAAAAATTAATATATATATATATATATATATATATATATATATATATATATATATATATATATATATATATATATATATATATATATATATTATATATATATATATATATAAATATATATATATATATATATATATATATTCTTCTGCTATCTCAAATTTGAATTTTTTCTAGTTACTATTCAACAGAACTACCTCAGGAAACAGGGGGAGTTATAAATTTTTTCTCTTTTGCATACTTACAGTCGGGTAGGTACTTAAGTAACTTCTTTTCTTACTCTCTTTCCTTTTCCTACCCAAAAATACTGCCCAATATCTGACTTCTGGCCTTCAACTGGCTAGCTTTCGCTGGGAGTTTTACATGTAGGAGCTGTTCCTCCCCTGTCTCTTCGATTTCTGGATCAACTTCTCCTTTTTCAAATACAGGAAACGGCTGTTTGACATTCTTGTTGTCATTTCTTGTGAATTTACACTCCTTTCTTCTTGACCAAGCTGAAATAATTTTGACAAACATTATCGTGGCTAAAACTTTCAAAGTTTTATTTTATCTATCTAACATATCCCTTCAGACAATTAATGTATATACTGCAGCTGGAAAGGAAAATAAAGAATCATTCATAGATTCACGTTCATTATCACGTAATATCTATCTTGGAATCCTCGGATATTGAATGATAATCTGATTGGCGAGTAGGGGATGAAACAAAAATAAAGCAAACTTGGCATCCCAACCATATCTGGGCAGGTGGTGAATCATTTTCTCAAAAATATCCCTCAATAGGTATTGCAACAGCACATCACCTCCCATAAAAGTACAGTGATATGGCCGACTAAAGACACGGTGGAGCAGGGAAAGAACCCCCGCAGACTCCTTCCCCATCATGCTTCCCCAACGGATTTTCCCGCGATTTCACCCACGAGAACAACCCCCCATTATACCCCGGTCAGGCATACCAATTCTCTCCCGCACTTGCTCACATTCAAAACTTGCATTCTCTTTCTTTCTGAGTAATTCCCCCCTTCCCCTCACTCTGAAGGAGTGTGTGGGTGAAACCTTGATTGGGCCGTGTGGTCACATGACTGCGTCACCAGTCCTTGGTCCCCCCTCTACTTCCACTAGGGTGCGTTAATGCTACACAACAACCTTTTTTCCTCCAACACTGAGGGCATGAGCTTGTTGACGGTCTCTCGAGGCATATCCCACGGCTATCAGACCCCATTCTTTCTCCCCACTAAGCTACGTTAGAGTTACACTAAAACCCCCCTTACCCCAGCACAGTTTCTTGACTACTTTTCCCCGCCTGCATAGCGTGAAAATAAAAACTCTATTTAAATAATATCACAAAATTTTGTTATTCTTCAAAAAGACATGCTGCACATGTATTTTAATATCAATTTCTTCATCAAAACGACATTAGAAGAGCAATCTGTCATCTCTGTTAAAATTTTTTCTCGCCAAAATATTACACACGCGAAAAAAAAAAAAAAAAAAAACTTGAAAACAGGTGCAAGGATTTTATCACTCGATTTCTTACACTTTAAGAGATTAATATAAAAATGATTTTACACATTCATTAGATCTTCTAAATTAAAATCAATATATTTGCTTTCTTAATATCAACTTAGGCATTAATACAAGTAAATTGAACACCCTTCAAACGCAATTTCGTTATATTATTCAAATAATAGCAAAAATGATCTATGTTAGTAATGGGTACAGAATTTCTACTTTTATTAACTTACTAGGAGCCACTCCCCTCATAGGCAAGTTGGCTGAGTCAAAGCATAACTACAAAGTAAAATGGCGGCATCCTCCGACCTCAATTTCTTTTAATAATGGTCCCATTACTCACTGGATACAGATCACCAGTACTTAGCTATTTTGAGAAACTGCTTGAAGAACATAATGGTGACAGGCAATGGTGGAGGGGGTTCTTCTTTATTCTGGGCGCAGGAGGTTCTCGCCATCTCTCTCGTAAAATCGACGAATCGCCATCTTCTTGGTTGGATCCGGCAACATATACTTCTTGTAATGGGCTTTTTCACTCAAAGCCCCGGTCACACTTCGGCTCAGTGTGACGGTGGCATACATGAAGGTGCTCATTGTCCTTTTACTGCTGGGGGCCTTGCCAACACGGGTGCTGGGGAGAGTGACTGGATCTGGTATTATGATACTGTTGGAGATGAGGGAGCTGTGACTTTCTCTACTCAGCGTCGTTGACTCGCTGCTTGTAAGCGTCTAGAAGTTTCTTCATCATTCGAATATTTCTTCCATAGATGCTACATATTTTTTCTTCGGTATTTTAATTCTTCTTTCTCTTTGTTGAAGCATTGGTGTGGATTGATCCTGAGCTGTTCACCAATGTGGTGTGAACACTTTTCCACCGAGTGTCACCAATGTGGTGAGATTTTCATTCACTATTTTACACCAATAATTGTGATGTGATTCTTGTTTTGGTAGCGTGGTTGGTGATAACAGATAAGCATCTTCTTTATAGGGGTTTATTTCTAGATTAACAATTAATACCTCAGAGCTCCAATTCCTACAGTTCCTGTATTGAACGATTCCGAATTCCCGCCCCTAAGGGGGAGACTATTAAGCTGTGGACGTGACGTCTGCCCCGGACAAGATCTGACCTCTCACTGACTCTCTGTAGCTACTCATGCAATCGGTGGGTATCGAGCGCGTCACTGCCATCCGACACTTAGAGGCATCTCTGAAATGCCTTACGACATATGTATGTATGTATGTATGTATGTATGTATGTATGTATATACATATGTGTGTATGTTTGTATGTATGTAAGTATGTATATACTTATGTACGTACGTATATATGTACATATATATGTTTGCAAGGATGTATATATATATATATATATATATATATATATATATATATATATATATATATATATATATATATATATATATATATATATATATATATATATATATATATATATATATATATATATATATATATATATATATATATATATATATATATATATATATATATATATATATATATATATATATATATATATATATATGAATCATTTTTTACCCCGACTGGGACTCGAACCTAGGACTTATGATTATTAAGTCAAGGCGCTACCACTACACCACAGAAGGTTAAAAGGAATCCAACCTTATAGCTTATATCTGCTATACTTAGGAATGAACGCATTCTAACTGAATGCCACTATGTTCATATTACAGATTCCCCAACCTCACTCGTGGCTTCATTTTAGCATTTAATTCAATTCCCAATCTCATTCGGGCCATGAAATTATCAAATAAGCACATTACATATGTGAAAACATGAATCATTTTTTTACCCCGACTGGGACTCGAACCTAGGACTTATGATTATTAAGTCAAGGCGCTACCACTACACCACAGAAGGTTAAAAGGAATCCAACCTTATAGCTTATATCTGCTATACTTAGGAATGAACGCATTCTAACTGAATGCCACTATGTTCATATTACAGATTCCCCAACCTCACTCGTGGCTTCATTTTAGCATTTAATTCAATTCCCAATCTCATTCGGGCCATGAAATTATCAAATAAGCACATTACATATGTGAAAACATGAATCATTCATTCCTAAGTATAGCAGATATAAGCTATAAGGTTGGATTCCTTTTAACCTTCTGTGGTGTAGTGGTAGCGCCTTGACTTAATAATCATAAGTCCTAGGTTCGAGTCCCAGTCGGGGTAAAAAATGATTCATGTTTTCACATATGTAATGTGCTTATTTGATAATTTCATGGCCCGAATGAGATTGGGAATTGAATTAAATGCTAAAATGAAGCCACGAGTGAGGTTGGGGAATCTGTAATATGAACATAGTGGCATTCAGTTAGAATGCGTTCATTCCTAAGTATAGCAGATATAAGCTATAAGGTTGGATTCCTTTTAACCTTCTGTGGTGTAGTGGTAGCGCCTTGACTTAATAATCATAAGTCCTAGGTTCGAGTCCCAGTCGGGGTAAAAAATGATTCATGTTTTCACATATGTAATGTGCTTATTTGATAATTTCATGGCCCGAATGAGATTGGGAATTGAATTAAATGCTAAAATGAAGCCACGAGTGAGGTTGGGGAATCTGTAATATGAACATAGTGGCATTCAGTTAGAATGCGTTCATTCCTAAGTATAGCAGATATAAGCTATAAGGTTGGATTCCTTTTAACCTTCTGTGGTGTAGTGGTAGCGCCTTGACTTAATAATCATAAGTCCTAGGTTCGAGTCCCAGTCGGGGTAAAAAATGATTCATGTTTTCACATATGTAATGTGCTTATTTGATAATTTCATGGCCCGAATGAGATTGGGAATTGAATTAAATGCTAAAATGAAGCCACGAGTGAGGTTGGGGAATCTGTAATATGAACATAGTGGCATTCAGTTAGAATGCGTTCATTCCTAAGTATAGCAGATATAAGCTATAAGGTTGGATTCCTTTTAACCTTCTGTGGTGTAGTGGTAGCGCCTTGACTTAATAATCATAAGTCCTAGGTTCGAGTCCCAGTCGGGGTAAAAAATGATTCATGTTTTCACATATGTAATGTGCTTATTTGATAATTTCATGGCCCGAATGAGATTGGGAATTGAATTAAATGCTAAAATGAAGCCACGAGTGAGGTTGGGGAATCTGTAATATGAACATAGTGGCATTCAGTTAGAATGCGTTCATTCCTAAGTATAGCAGATATAAGCTATAAGGTTGGATTCCTTTTAACCTTCTGTGGTGTAGTGGTAGCGCCTTGACTTAATAATCATAAGTCCTAGGTTCGAGTCCCAGTCGGGGTAAAAAATGATTCATGTTTTCACATATGTAATGTGCTTATTTGATAATATATATATATATATATATATATATATATATATATATATATATATATATATATATATATATATATATATATATATATATATATATATATATATATATATATATATATATATGAGGATATTCAATATTATTATTATTATTATTATTATTATTATTATTATTATTATTATTATTATTATTATTATTATTATTTTTATTTTATTATTATTATTATTATTATTATTTTATTATTATTATTATTATTATTATTATTATTATTATTATTATTATTATTATTATTATCATTATTATTATTGAATTCACACATTTCACTGTAGGTTAGTACACAAGCACACACACACACACATTTATATAATATATATATATATATATATATATATATATATATATATATATATATATATATATATATATATATATATATATATATATATATATATATATATATATATATATATATATATATATATTTACCATTGCTTCTTCTCTTTCCTGACGATGGAGGCATGAAGCCTTCAAAAGCTCGAACTGCAAGTCTTCAAGAAAAGTGTGTCAAACAATCAATTCTGCACGAGAGGAATGTTACTCTTCAACTGGGATATTCGATGCATAGTCTTTCTTCAAGGCCAGCATATATTTAGCAGTTTTCTCCGATGCCTTTCGTGGATATCTATCTATCAATCTATAATATATATATATATATATATATATATATACATACACTTATATATATATATATATATATATATATATATATATATATATATACATATATATATATATATATATCTATATATATATATATATATATATATATATATATATATATATATATATATATATATATATATAATATATATATATATATATATATATATATATATATATATATATATATATATATATATATATATAATATATATAAATATATATATATATATATATATATATTTATATATATATATATGTGATTACCTAATTGTGTTTACGGGAAAGAGCCCAAAGCTCGTATCTTCCCGTCTCCTGGTCGGTTCCATTTTATACTTAGTGATACTTATCATACCTGTCCTTAAAACTATGGATTGAGATACCATTAACTACCTCCTCCCATAGCGAATTCCAATTATCAACTACTCTTACACTGAAAAAGTATTTCCTTACATCCTGCAAAGAAGTTTTCTTACGAAGCTTCAAACTATGACCTCTAGTTCTAGAGCCAGCCATATCAAAATATCGATCCCTATCCACTCTGTCATAACCATGAAGGAATTTAAAGACGGTCACCATATCCCCCCTCACTCTTCTAGCTTCGAGTGATGGTAAGTCTAATTCCCTCAGCCTCTCATCATAACTGAGATTGCGTATTTCTGGCACCAGTTTCGTGGCATGTCTTTGAACTTTTTCAAGCTTAGCTATGTGCTTTTTCATGTGCGGATTCCAAAAGGGGGCTGCATATTCGAGTTTTAGTTCCTGGGTTCATCCAGTGAGGACGTGCTTCCAGTAGCTCTAATCTTGACCAAACTTAGTACAATGGAGAGTGGTGGTGTTCTTTGTGCTGGTGGTGTTAGTGGTAGTGGTGTTGGTAGTTGTGTCGTTGTTGGTGCTGTTTGTGGCTGTGCTGGGGATTTGTCCTCGTCTGACGCAAGCAAACTCATTTTTAATTTAAGAAATGAGTTGGCCGCAGTCAGGCAGGAGGTCAGATCCTTAGCTGAGGAGAACAGGGATCTGAGAGGTAAAGTAGAGGTGTTAACCAGGAAGGGTCGATTGAATAATGAAGACGACTGGAAAGTTGTGAATAAGGGTTCAACGAAAATGGTTCTTAAGAAAAATGATACTTTTAGACTACAGGTTGCTAATTCATTTAGGTCACTTAGAGATGAATGTGACAGTGGCGGCAGCAATTCTTCAGGAACCATAGAGTCAGATAGGTGTACTAGCGATCGTAAAAATGGAAGTGGGAAAAGCTCTCAGGTCAAGAGCCTAGGTAAGTCTCCCAAGGTCGGAGTAACCCATCCTCCGGATAAGTCTCGTTCTTTGGTAATTGTAGGGGATTCACTATGCAGATATGTAGACAGGAAACTCAGGCATAGAGTTAGAGGAAAATATTTTTTCCCTGGAGCAGGTATGAAGAAGGTGGGTGAGTCAATAAATAGCTGGATTGAGAAAAAAGATGTTGTTTGTTTGATAGCTGGGGGAAATGACGTGCAGGATGGTAGAAGTGAAGAGCTGATTAGGTTGTATAGACAAGCCCTGGATAAGATTAGGAAAAGGGGTGCAGTTCCTGTGATGTGTGGTATTCTCCCTAGGCTTAGCCAAAGTTCAGAGTGGTGGTCTCGAGCTATAGGAGTAAATGCTAGGATGGAAGTCTTCTGTCGGGAGAATAATATAGGTTTTATAGACGGGTGGGATCACTTCACTAGTCGTAAGCATATGTATGCAAGGGATGGAGTGCATCTTTCTAATTCAGGTGTCTCGGTATTGGCTGGTATGATAGACAGAGAGGTAGGGGGGTTTTGTTAGACACAAATAATGAAATGATTAATACTTGTGCAGAGAAATTAGTCAGTAAGGGTTCAGTAAATAGTGGGTCAAATAACTGGGAGTCTAAGGATAAGAACCATTTGTTACATAGAACAAATATTAACAAAAAGAATAGCCACAAGAAAGGTGAAGCTAGAGAAAGTTTAAAAGTATATTATACAAATAGCCGTAGTTTAGGTAACAAGATAGAAGAACTGAGACCATAGTATGTAGTGAGAGACCGGATATAATATGCATTAGTGAAAGTTGGATTAAATTAGAAAGCAAACACCTTAAAGCTGAGTACATAATTACAGGATATAAACTTTATAATGCTGATCGTAGTGCAGATAAAAGAGGGGGAGGGGTAATTATGTATATTAAAGATAGCCTCAGAAGCTGCATTAAGTCTGGAATTAAGACAAATCTAAATTCAGAAACCTTATGGGTTGAAATTAAAAATAATATAGAAAGTCTAGTTGTAGGAGTAGTCTACAGACCACCTGATCTAGATAATATAGAGTCGCAAGTTATATACGATGAAATTTCTAAAGTGAGCAGGTCAAATAGAGTTTGCATTGTAGGCGATTTTAATTTTAGACATATTAACTGGGAAACCATAACAGGTGATAGTAGCTCTAAGGAGTTTTTGGAAGTAGTAGAAGACAATTTCCTTTCTCAGCATGTACATGAAGCAACACGGGGGGTGAATACACTAGATTTAGTTCTTAGTAATAGAGAGAATATGGTTACAAATTTAGAAGTTGGTGAAAAATTGGGCAACAGTGACCATGATTCCATTAGATTTAACATAATTTTCAAGGAAACTATAAAGGAAAATAAGAATATTGTTCCAAACTTTAGAGCAGGAGATTTTGAGGGCTTAAAAACTAAATTATCTAATGAGGTATGGGAAGGGATTTCTGGGGTACAGATGTGGGTAGTTAATCCAGCAGGTCAGGTCGCAGGTAGCGGATTACCCCGAAATTTGAATACCACATGCCAAGGATTATCACAAGATAAGATCATTACATTAAATTCTCTCACAGGAAAGAACAGCAGCCCGTCAGTTAATATAAATTTGGATGAGGAATATAACAATTTTGTCATGACTCTTAAGAATAGTCAGAGAGACTATATTCCCATGAAACATTGCAGATCAAGAAAAAATGACCCTAAATGGATGAACAATAGAATAAAGAATCTTATAGGTATTAAAAGAGGAATATACAGGAAACTAAAAAGAGGTGAAGAGCAGGTGAGGCAGCAATATATACAGTTAAACAGGGAAGTTAAAAAGATAGTTAGAGAGTCGAAAAGAAAATACGAAGTTCGAATAGCAGGAGAAGCTAAAGAAAATCCTAAAGGGTTTTATCAACATTATCAAACAAAATTTAAGGAAAAAGTCGGACCAATTGAAGTAGCCAATGGCCATATCACAGATGACGATAAAGTGATGTGTACATGTTTAAATGATTATTTCTTATCTGTATTTACAAATGAAACTTGGAAAATATTCCGGAAGTAGAATCCATTTACAGAGACAGTCCCGATAATATACTTAGTTCAATAAATATTACGAGAGAGGAGGTAATAAAAGAAATAGATAAATTAAAGGCTCATAAATCTCCGGGACCTGATGGAATATATGCTAGAATATTAAAGGAATGCAAGGAAGAGCTTAGTTGTCCTCTAACTGCATTATTTAATGATTCAATAAAATTAGGATCGGTACCCATGGAGTGGAAATTGGCAGATGTGGTACCAATATTTAAAAAAGGAGAACGTGTTAAAAAGAATAATTATAGGCCGGTAAGTTTAACGTCAACAGTGGGTAAGATTCTAGAATCCATAATTGCAAATAAAGTAAGGGCACATCTAGAATTACACAGACTGATAAAACTTTCACAACACGGGTTTCTTAAGGGTTTTTCGTGCCTTACAAACTTACTGTCTTTTTATTCAGAAGTTTACGAGGCAGTAGATAGTGGCAAAGAATATGATACAATATATCTAGATTTTAGCAAAGCTTTTGATAGAGTTCCTCACAAAAGATTAGTTAAAAAGCTGGAAGCTCATGGTATAGGAGGAGCTGTGCTCAGATGGATCAAACAATGGTTAAAAGACAGAAAACAGAGGGTTTGCATAAATGGAGAGAAATCAGAGTGGGGCTCGGTTACAAGCGGGGTACCACAAGGCTCGGTACTGGGTCCTCTATTATTCATCGTATATCTAAATGATCTGGATTCGGATATCAGTAGTAACCTAAGTAAATTCGCAGACGACACTAAAATAGGTAGAACTATAAATGGAAAAGAAGACATTCATGCTTTACAGGAAGATCTAAATAGATTATCTGAATGGTCGGACAAATGGCAAATGGAATTTAATGTTGAAAAATGTAAAGTAGTTAAAATGGGTACTATAAAAGACAATACTAGTTATAAGCTAAATAACCATGAAATCATGAGTTCTCAGTGTGAAAGGGATTTGGGAGTTCTTGTGAGTAGTAGTCTTAAGCCAAGAGAGCAATGCACAGCAGTCAGAAATAAAGCAAACAGAATTTTAGGATTTATCTCAAGAAGCGTCAGCAATAGGACGGAAAAAGTTATTTTGCAGCTCTATCTTGCATTAGTTAGGCCCCATTTAGATTATGCTGTGCAATTCTGGTCACCCTATTATAGAATGGAAATTGAATCCTTGGAGAGAGTGCAACGAAGAATGACCAAGATGATACACAATATCAGAAATCTACCATATGAGGACAGATTAAAAAAACTTAATCTACATTCTCTAGAGAGGCGAAGAGTTAGGGGGGATATGATTGAAGTGTATAAATGGTTTAAAGGGATTAACAAGGGAGATATTAATAAAGTTTTAAAAATTCATGATCAAACCAGAACTCGTAATAATGGATTTAAGCTTGATAAATTTAGGTTCAGAAGGGAAATTGGTAAAAATTGGTTTGGTAATAGAGTATCTGATGCATGGAACAAGCTTCCTAGTAGGATAGTAAATGCCAATACCTTAGACACCTTCAAATGTAGATTAGATAGACATATGACAGAGGTAGGATGGGTATGAATAGGTTAGTGCTTATTAGAAAAATCATAAAAAGAAAAACAGAATAAATAAGTAGAGTAGAATAGAATAGGTTAGACATGCTGAAAATACAATTCAAAAATGGAGCTGCCTCGTGTGTGCCAGTAGGCATGTTGCAGTGTCCTCTATTCTTATGTTCTTATGTTATGTATTTTTGGCCTCACATAGGTTACATAAATATTTCTGAACATTTCCTTGTCCATGTGCCTGAAGGCTACCCTTACATTTGATAAGAATGCATATGCTGCCCTTACTATGCCATTTATATGTATTTCTGGAGACAAATCTGCCAGTATGTTTACTCCTAGATCTCTCTCATTTTCTGTCTCTTGAAGTTGTACTCCAGCCACCGAGTAGTCAAGCTTGGGCCTTCTTGCACTTGTACCCATTCTCATTACCTTACATTTTGAAGTATTGAATTTCATTAGCCACTTTTCTGACCACTCATGTGATTACCTAATTGTGATTACCTAATTGTGTTTACGGGAAAGAGACAAAGCTCGTATCTTCCCGTCTCCTGATCCGTTCCATTTTAGACTTAGTGATACTTATCATACCTGTCCTTAAAACTATGGATTGAGATAGCATTAACTACCTCCTCGCTTAGCCAATTCCAATTATCAACTACTCTTACACTGAAAAAGTATTTCCTTACATCCTGCAAAGAAGTTTTCTTACGAAGCTTCAAACTATGACCTCTAGTTCTAGAGCCAGCCATATCAAAATTTCGATCCCTATCCACTCTATCATAACCATGAAGGAATTTAAAGACTGTCACCATATCCCCGCTCACTCTTCTAGCTTCCAGTGATGGTAAGTCTAATTCCCTCAGCCTCTCATAATAACTGAGATTGCGTATTTCTGGCAGCAGTTTCGTGGCATGTCTTTGAACTTTTTCAAGCTTAGCTATGTGCTTTTTCAAGTGCGGATTCCAAAAGGGGGCTGCACATTCGAGTTTTGGCCTCACATAGGTTACATAAATATTTCTGAACATTTCCTTGTCCATGTGCCTGAAGGCTACCCTTACATTTGATAAGAATGCATATGCTGTCCTTACTATGCCATTTATATGTATTTCTGGAGACAAACCTGCCAATATGTTTACTCCTAGATCTCTCTCATTTTCTGTCTCTTGAAGTTGTACTCCAACCACCGAGTAGTCAAGCTTGGGCCTTCTTGCACTTGTACCCATTCTCATTACCTTACATTTTGAAGTATTGAATTTCATTAGCCACTTTTCTGACCACTCATGCAGATTATTTAGATCCTCCTGAAGTTCTTTACCATTGTTCTCGTTTTTTACTTTCTTCACAATCTTTGCATCATCTGCAAACATATTCATGAATGAATTTACAGACTCTGGTAGGTTATTTACATATACAAGGAACAAAAGTGGCCCTAAAACTGAACCCTGTGGAACTCCACTACTAACTCTTCTCCATTCAGACACTGAGTGTCTTACTCTAACCCTCTGTCCCCTTCCTTCTAAGTAAGTTTTTATCCATTCCAAAACATTTCCACCTATTCTAGCCATTGATTGCAGCTTCCTAATAAGTCTCCCATGTGGAACAGTGTCAAATGCTTTCTGGAAGTCTAGGAATATGCAATCTGCCAAGCCCTCTCTTTCCTGTAAGTGTGTGTGTGTGTGTGTGTGTGTGTGTGTGTGTGTGTGTGTGTGTGTGTGTGTGTGTGTGTGTGTATTTTTGCATTTATGTTATCGTGTAGTATAGTATTAAATAAATTTTTTTACTGATTGAAATAATATATATAGCAATTAGATAAGATGAATTAAATCTTTGTAATGTTTAATATGATATATATATATATATATATATATATATATATATATATATATATATATATATATATATATATATATATATATATATATATATATATATATATATATATATATATATATATATATACATATATATATATATATATATATATATATATATATATATATATATATATATATATATATATATATATATATATGTGTGTGTGTGTTCGGTATGATGTATGATTGCACGTATATTCGTGTGTATACATGTACTTAGAATACTGAAGTCATATATATATATATATATATATATATATATATATATATTTTATATATATATATATATATATATATATATATATATATATATATATATATATATATATATATATATATATATATATATATATATATATGCAGTATAAATAATGATCATCGTCAAATTTTTCTGCTTTTCCCGTCAGTGGTCGGAACAGCGGATCAATCGTCTCCATTTCGCCCTATCCCATGCGTTCTCCTCTGTCACACATTACACACGAACCCTCACATCATCCCTCTCCACATCCATAAGCCTCTTCTTTGGCTTAATTCTTCCCCTCCAGGCTGGCAGGTCCATCCCCAATAGTCTTTTTCCAGTGTACTCTTCATTACTCCTCAAGACAAGGCCAAACCATCTCAGTTTCACCTTTTTCACCATATCCACAAACCGCATCTATCCTTGCCATTCCCAGAGAAAAAAACGCACCATCTCCAACTCAGCCAACTCTTTGAATAATGATGTTATGTACAACTTAATTCTTAATATTATTTTAGCTATATATTCTATCATAGAAATGTATATCATTATAAACTTGAATTTGCATAAAATTTATTTATGTGTTCATTTTTCATTTCAGATTAAGTGATGAACAATGCTGGGGAGGGAGGGAGGGGAGGCCATGTTCCCCCCAAAGGCCTTCTGCCCTCCACACTCTTTCCCTTTAAGGGGAAGGGTCTTGGTAAAAACAAAGGGAATGGGCAATCCAGCACCCTCCCTCTGGTACAGACGCACCAACAGCAAGCGCAAGCTTTACCACAGGCACATGGCGAAGCACTCGCAATGTCTCTCCAGAAAAGGTAAGATCATATATATATATATATATATATATATATATATATATATATGAATAATTTTTTTTTTGTACCCCAACCGGGAATTGAACCGAGGACTTATAATTACTAAGTCAAGGCGCTACCAACTACAGCTCAGAAGGTTAAAATGAATCAGACCTTATAGTTTATATCTGCTATACTTTGGAATGAACGCATTCTGTCTGAATGCCACTATGTTCATATTACAGATTTCCCAACCTCACTCGTGGTTTCGTTTTCACATTCAATTCAACTCCCAATCTCATTCGGGACCAAGAATAACCAAATAAGCACATTACATATGCGAAAAGATGAATAATTTTTTGCCCCGACCAGGACTTTTGCTCCCCCACCACCAATCCCTCCTACTCAGCGCCGCCATTAGCACTTTGAGCATACCCAAAATGAAAATTTGCGTAACTTTCTCTTTGACTTCCCATGGGATGACTACTGCTTTCGGTCCCGCAACCCTGATCAGGTAGCTATAAAAGTTGCCGAGATCATGACCGCGGGAATGGAGGCGTATATCCCCTCCTACAAAAACTTTCTCTCCCCCTAAACCTTGGTTTGACCGTGCCTGCTCCATGGCTATACAGACTAGGAATCAAGCTCACCGATCTTACCTAGCTTCTCCTTCCGATTTAACTCACTCTGCTTTTATTATAGCTAGGAATCGCTGTACTACTCAGATTTGAAGGTCTAAGGTTTCCTTTATAAGAAGGAAAGTTGATGATCTTAACTCCTTTCCCACTGACAAGTGCTTCTGGTCCTTAGCCAAAAACCTCTCCAACAACTTCTGCAACTCAAGCCTTCCCCCTATCATTCTTTCTGATGGTTCTATAGCTTGCTCTCTCACTGACAAAGCCACTCTCTTTGGCTCTCATTTTTCTGCCAACTCTTCTATCAACGATTCCAGCGCACCTGTTCCTCGGTCTTTACCCCTCTCTAACCCTATGCCCTCCCTTATCCTTTCTTCATGCAAAGTTCATACGGTTCTTCGCTCGCTAAAGATGAACTAGGCATCTGGTCCCGATGGTATTCCTACAAGGTTCCTTAAGGAGTTTGCAGATGAACTGGCTCCCGTGCTTTGCTGTCTTTTTCGCCTCATTCTTTCAACTAATATCAATCCTTCATTTTGGAAGCATGCTCTAGTTCATCCTGTTCCTAAGAAGGGTGACCGCTCTATTCCTTCTAACTACCGACCTATTACTCTAACCTCCTCAGTTGCTAAAGTTTTCGAAACTTTGCTCAATTCTCACTTCTTGAAACGTCTTATCTCCAATCACCAGTACGGCTTCCGCAAGGCAAGATCCACTGGTGATCTACTGTCCTATCTTACTCATATATGGTCATCTTCTCTGAGAAACTATTGGGAATCCTTTGTCGTCACCCTGGATATCTCTAAAGCTTTTGACAGATTCTAGCACAAGGCTCTGTTGGCCAAACTCCCTGCCTATGGCTTTACCCCTTCTTTCTGTTCTCTGATTTCCTGCTTTCTTACTGACCGTTCTATATCTGTAGTTGTTGATGGTGCGACATCTAGTCCTTTCTTTGTTATCAGTGGTTTTCCACAGGGCTCTGTTCTTTCACCTACTCTCTTCCTTCTCTTCATCAATGATCTTCTACAATCACCTTCTTCAACTCTTCTTCATGCCTTTTCTGATGATTCTACCCTTCACTTTTCCCCTGCCTTTTCTTCACAACCTTCATATGTTACTCGTAATCACTCTCGTATCACAATTTCTTCTACTCTTAACTCCGATTTGCAGAGGGTATCTGAGTGGGGCACTCAAAATTTAGCTAAATTCAATGCCTACAAGACACAGTTTCTGGCTATCTCTTTATCTTCTTTTCCTCCTGATAACCCTATTGTCTTCGAAACTAATGAAATTTACACTCTTAAGTCATATCAACATATTAGGAATCCATATAGCCTCTAACTTGTCTTGGAGGAATCACATAATCCAAACTTCTAAATCTTCATCCAAAAAATTGGGGGTTTTGTTTCGTTTTCGTCATTACTTTTCCTCTTTGCAGTTACTTAAAATTTACAAAGGTCTTATCTGTCCCTGCTTAGAATACTTCTTGATAGGGTTGAAACTAAGGCAGTCAGACTCATTAAAGATCCTTCTCGTACTTCTAACCTGGATTCTCTCTCTCTTTGCTGTAAGATATCTTCCCTTTCGCTTTTCTATCGCTACTACTTCCATCACTGCTCTGATGATTTGGCAAGTTGCATCCCTCCTCCACTGCCGAGACCACGTAACACTCGCCAAGTGGCCTCATCTCACAGGTACTGCGTGGAGATTTATAGCTCGCGGATTGGTCGGTGCGGCGACTGCTTCTTCCCATCTACCTCCAGACACAGGAACTTTCTACCTCTTTCTGTGTTTCCTAATTCTTGTGACCTTTCATCCTTTAAAAAGCAGATCTATTGTCATCTCAGAGCCTAGTCCTCCATATATGTGGGTCCCCTGTACTTTGACTGTTTTTTTCTGTCTGTCGTTTTCCTTTGTGTGACATTACCTCATCTCTGTCATGTCCTTAATCTTTTTCCTTTCCTTCGTCTTGGAATTATCTCGTGCTCAGGCCTTTATTGATGAGGGCAATTTCTGCCTGTCCCGGTGTCACACATAAAAAAAAAAATTGAACCATAGACTTATAATTACTAAGTCCAGGCACTACCACAGAATATTAAAAGAAATCACACCTTATAGCTTATATCTGCTATACTTAGGAATGAGTGCATATTAAAATGCCACTATGTTCATATTACAGATTTCCCAACCTCACTCGTGGTTTCGTTTTTGCATTTAGTTCAACTTCCAATCTCATTCGGGACCAAGAATAACAAAATAAGCACATTACATATGTGAAAAGATGAGTAATTTTTTGCCCCGACCAGGACTTGAACCAAAGACTTATAATTACTAGGTCAAGGCGCTACCACAGAATGCTAAAATTAATCAGACCTTATAGCATATATCTGTTATACTTAGGAATGAACGCATTCTATCTGAATGCCACTAAGTTCACATTACAGATTCCCAAACCTCACTCGTAGTTTCATTTTCACATTAAATTCAACTCCTAATCTCATTCGGAACCAAGAATAACCAAATAAGCACATTACATATGTGAAAAGATTACCCCGACCGGGACTTGAAACTAGGCCATATAATTACCATGTCAATGCGCTACCAGAGAAGGTTAAGAAGAATTAGATCTTATAGCTTGTATGTGCTTTACTTAGAAATGAGTGCATTCTATCTGAATGCCACGATGTTCATATTACAGATTCCCCAACCTCACTCGTGGATTTGTTTTCACATTTAATTCAACTCCCAATCTCATTCGGGACAAAGAATAACCAAATAAGCACATTACATGTGCGAAAAGATTAATGATTTTTTACCCAGACCAATACTTGAATCTAGTACTTATAATTACTAAGTCAAGGCGATACCACAGAAGGTTAAAATTAATCAGACCTTATAGCATATATTTGCTATACATAGGAATGAATGAATTCTATCTGGATGCCACTATGTTCATATTACAGATTCCCCAACCTCAGTCGTGGTTTAATTTTCACATTTAATTCAACTCCCAATCTCATTCGGGACCAAGAATTACCAAATAAGCACATTGCATACACTAAAATATGAATAATTTTTTACCTTTACGAGGTCTTGAACCTAAGACTTATAATTACTAAGTCATGGCACTACCAGAGAATGTTAAAAGGAATCAGACCTTATGGCATATATCTGTTATATTTTGGAATGAACGTATTCTATCTGAATGCCACGATGTTCATATTACAGATTCCCAAACCTCACTCGTGGTTTCATTTTCACATTTAATACAACTCCTAATCTCATTCGGGACCAAGAATAACCAAATAAGCGCATTACATATGTGAAAAGATTACCCAGACCGGGAACTTGAAATAAGGCCATATAATTTCCAAGTCAATGCGCTACCACAGAAGGTTAAGAGGAAATAGACCTTTTAGCCTGTATGTGCTATACTTAGAAATGAATGCATTCTATCTGAATGCCACGATGTTCATATTACAGATTCCCCAACCTCACTCGTGGATTCGTTTTCACATTTAATTCAACTCCCAATCTCATTCGGGACTAGGAATAATCAAATAAGCACATTACATGTGCGAAAAGATGAATGATTTTTTACCCCGACCGGTACTTGAATCTAGTACTTATAATTACTAAGTCAAGGCGCTACCACAAAAGGTTAAAATTAATCACACCTTATTGCTTATATCTGCTATACTTAGGAATGAACGAATTCTATCTGGATGCCACTATATTAATATTGCAGATTCCCCAACCTCACTCGTGGTTTAATTTTTGCATTTAATTCAACTCCCAATCTCATTCGTTTCCAAGAATTACCAAATAAGCACATTACATATACAAAAAGATGAATAAATTTTACTCTTACGAGGACTTGAACATAAGACTTATAATTACTAAGTCAAGACGCTACCAGAGAATGTTTAAAGGAATTAGACCTTATAGCTTATATCTGCTATATTTAGGAATGAACACATTCTATCTGGAAGCCACTATGTTCATATTTCAGATTCCCCAACGTCACTCGTGGTTTCACTTTCACATTTAATTCAAGTCCCAATCTCATTCGGTACCAAGAATGACCAAATAAGCACATTACATATACCAAAAGATGAATAATTTTTTACCCTTACGAGGACTTGAACTTAGGACTTATAATTACTAAGTCAAGGCGCCTCCACAGAATGTTAGAAGGAATCAGACCTTATAGGTTATATCTGCTATATTTAGGAGTGAACACATTCTATCTGAATCACACTATATTCATATTACAAATTCCCCACCTTCACTCATGGTTTCATTTTCACATTTAATTGAACTCCCAATCACATTCATGACCAGGAATAACCAAATAACCACATTACATATGTGAAAAGATGAATAATTATTTACCCGACCTGGACTTGAACCTAGGACTTATAATTAATAAGTCAAGGTGCTACCACAAAATGTTAAAAGGAATCAGCCCTAATAGCTTATATATAATTTACTTAGCAATGAACACATTCTATCTGACTGCCACTATGTTCACTCGTGGTTTCGTTTTCGCATTTAATTCAGCTCCCAATCTCATTCAGAACCATGAATAACCAAATAAGCACGTTACATATTTCAAAAGATGAATAATTTTTTACCCTGACCGCGACTTGAAACTAGGACTTATAATTACTAAGTCAATGCGCTATCACGGAATGTTTAAAGGAATCAGACTTTATAGCTTATATATGCTATACTTTGGAATGAACGCATTCTATCTGAATGCCACTATGTTCATATTACAGATTCCCCAACTTCACTCGTGTTTTTATTTTCGCATTTAATTCAACTCCCAATTTCGTTCGGGACCAATAATATCCAAATAAGCACATTACATATGCAAAAAAATGAATAATTTTTACCTCCACGGGGACTTGAACCTAGGACTTATAATTACTAAGTCATGGCGCTTCCATAGAATGTTAAAAGGAACCACACCTAATTTGCGTAGGAATGAATGCATTCTATCTGAATACCACTATTTTCATATTATAGGTTTCCCAACCTCACTCGTGGTTTCGTTTTTGCATTTAGTTCAACTCCCAATCTCATTTGGGACCAAGAATAACCGAATAAGCACATTACATATGTGAAAAGATGAATAATTTTTTACCCCGACGGAGACTTGAACCTAGGACTTATAATTACTAAGTCAAGGCGCTACCACAGAAGGTTAAAATTAATCAGACCTTATAGGTTATATCTGCTATTCTTAGAAATGAACGCATTCTATCTGGATGCCACTATGGTCATATTACAGATTCCCCAACCTCACTCGTGGTTTCATTTTCGCATTTAATTCAACTCCCAATCTCATTCGGGACCAAGAATGACCAAATAAGCACATTACCTATACGAAAAGATGAATATTTTTTCACCCTTAAGAGGACTTGAACCTAGGACTTATAATTACTAAATTAATGCGCTTCCACACAAGGTTAAGAGGAATTAGACCTAATAGCTTATATCTGCTATACTTAGAAATGAATGCATTCTCTCTGAACCCTACGATGTTCATATTACAGATTCCCCACCGTCCCTCATGGATTCGTTTTTGCATTTAATTCAACTGCCAATCTCATTCGGGATAAAGAATAACCAAATAAGCACATTACATGTACGAAAAGATGAATGATTTTTTACCCCGACCAGTACTTGAATCTAGTACTTATAATTACTAAGTCAAGGCGCTACCACAGAAGGTTAAAACTAATCAGACCTTATAGCTTATATCTGCTATACTTAGGAATGAACGCATTCTATCAGGATGCCACTATGTTTATATTATAGATTCCCCAACCTCACTCGTGGTTTAATTTTCGCATTTAATTCAACTCCCAATCTCATTCGGGACCAAGAATGACCAAATAAGCACATTACATATACGACAAGATGAATATTTTTTCACCCTTATGAGGACTTGACCTCGGACTTATAATTAGCAGGTCAAGGCGCTTCCACAGAATGTTAGAAGGAATCAGACCTTATAGCTTATTACTGCTATATTTAGGAATGAAGCCATTCTATCTGAATGACACTATATTCATATTACAGATTCCCCAACTTCACACATGGTTTCATTTTCGCATTTAATTGAACTCCCTATAACATTCGTGACCAAGAATAACCAAATAACCACATAACATATGTGAAAAGATGAATAATTATTTGCCCGACCGGGACTTGAACGTAGGACTTATAATTCATAAGTCAAAGTGCTACCACAGAATGTTAAAAGGAACCAGACCTAATAGCTTATATATCCTATTCTTAACAATGAACGCATTCTTTCTGAATGCCACGATGTTCATATTACAGATTTCCCAACCTCACTCGTGGTTTCGTTTTCGCATTTAATTCAACTCCCAGTCTCATTCGGGATCAAGAATAACTAAATAAGCACATTACATGTGCGAAAAGATGAATGATTTTTTGCCTTGACCGGTACTTGAATCTAGTACTTATAATTACTAAGTCAAGGCGCTACCACAGTAGGTTAAAATTAATCAGATTTAATAGCTTATATCTGCTATACTTAGAAATGAACGCATTCTATCTGGATGCCACTATTTTCATATTACAGATTCCCCAACCTCACACATGCTTTCATTTTTGCATTTAATTTAACTCCCAATCTCATTCTAGACCAAGAATGACCAAATAAGCACATTACATATACGAAAAGATGAATATTTTTTTACCCTTACGAGGACTTGAACCTAGAACTTATAATTAGCAGGTCAAGGCGCTTCCACAGAATGTTAGAAGGAATCAGACCTTATAGCTTATTACTGCTATATTTGGGAATGAACGCATTCTATCTGAATGACACTATATTCATATTACAGATTCCCCAACATCACTCATGGTTTCATTTTCGCATTTAATTGAACTCCCAATCACATTCGTGACCAAGAATAACCAAATAAGCACATTACATGTGCAAAAAGATGAATAATTTTTTACCCTTACGAGGACTTGAACCTAGGACTTATAATTACTAATTCAAGGTGCTACCACAGAATGTTAAAAGGAATCAGTCCTCATAGCTTATATCTGCTTTACTTAGGAATGAACTCATGTTCTCTGAATGCCACTATTGTCATATTACAGATTCTCCAACCTCACTCTTGGCTTCGTTTTCGCATTTAATTCAACTCCCAATTCATTCGTGACCAAGAATTAACAAATAAGCACATTACATATACTAAAAGATGAATAAATTTTATTCTTACAAGGACTTGAACCTAGGACTTATAAGTACTAAGTCAAGGCACTACCAGCGAATGTTAAAAGTAATCAGACCTTATAGCTCATATCAGCTATATTTAGGAATGAATTCATTCTCTCTGAATGACACTATGTTCATATTACAGATTCCCCAACATCACTCATGGTTTCATTCTCACATTTAATTCAACTCCCAATCACATTCGAGACCAAGAATAACCAAATAACCACTTAACATATGTGAAAAGTTGAATAATTATTTACCCCGACCGGGACTTGAACCTAGGAATTATAATTACTAAGTCAAGGTGCTACCACAGAATGTTAAAAGGAATCAGACCTTATAGCTTATATCTGCTAATACTTAGCAATGAACGCATTCTATCTGAATGCCACTATGTTCATATTACAGATTCCCCAACCTCACTCGTGGTTTCGTTTTCACATTTATTTCAACTCCCAATCTCTTTCAGGACCATAAATAACCAAATAAGCCCATTACATATGTGAAGAGATGAATAATTTTTTGTCCCGACCGGAACTCTAACCTAGGACTTATAATTACTAAGTCAATGCGCTACCACAGAAGGTTAAGAGGAATTAGACCTTATAGCTTATATCTGCTATACTTAAAAATGATTGCATTCTCTCCGAAAGCCACGATGTTCATATTACAGATTCCCCAACCTCACTCGTGGATTTGTTTTCACATTTAATTAACTCCCAATCTCATTTGGAATCAAGAATAACCAAATAAGCACATTACATGTGCAAAAAGATGAATGATTTTTTTTCCCGAATGGTACTTGAATCTAGTACTTATAATTACTAAGTCAAGGCGCTACCACAGAAGGTTAAAATTAATCAGACCTTATAGCTTATATCTGCTATACTTAGTAATGAAAGCATTCTATCTGGATGCCACTATGTTCATATTACAGATTCCCCAACCTCATTCATGGTTTAATTTTCGCATTTAATTCAACTCCCAATCTCATTCGGGACCAAGAATGACCAAATAAGCACATTACATATACGAAAAGATGAATATTTTTTCACCCTTACGAGGACTTGAACCTTTAACTTATAATTAGCAGGTCATGGCGCTTCCACAGAATGCTAGAAGGAATCAGAGCTTATAGCTTATTACTGCTATATATAGGAATGAGCGCATTCTATCTGAATGACACTATATTCATAATACAGATTCCCCAACTTCACACATGGTTTCATGTTTGCATTTAATTGAACTCCCTATCACATTCGTGACCAAGAATAACCAAATAACCACATAACATATGTGAAAAGATGAATAATTATTTGCCCGACCGGGACTTGAACGTAGGACTTATAATTCATAAGTCAAGGTGCTACCACAGAATGTTAAAAGGAACCAGACCTAATAGCTTATATATCCTATTCTTAACAATGAACGCATTCTTTCTGAATGCCACGATGTTCATATTACAGATTTCCCAACCTCACTCGTGGTTTCGTTTTCGCATTTAATTCAACTCCCAGTCTCATTCGGGATCAAGAATAACTAAATAAGCACATTACATGTGCGAAAAGATGAATGATATTTTGCCTTGACCGGTACTTGAATCTAGTACTTATAATTACTAAGTCAAGGCGCTACCACAGAAGGTTAAAATTAATCAGATTTAATAGATTATATCTGCTATACTTAGAAATGAACGCATTCTATCTGGATGCCACTATTTTCATATTACAGATTCCCCAACCTCACACATGCTTTCATTTTTGCATTTAATTCAACTCCCAATCTCATTCGAGACCAAGAATGACCAAATAAGCACATTACATATACGAGAAGATGAATATTTTTTTACCCTTACGAGAACATGAACCTAGAACTTATAATTAGCAGGTCAAGGCGCTTCCACAGAATGTTAGAAGGAATCAGACCTTATAGCTTATTACTGCTATATTTGGGAATGAACGCATTCTATCTGAATGACACTATATTCATATTACAGATTCCCCAACATCACTCATGGTTTCATTTTCGCATTTAATTGAACTCCCAATCACATTCGTGACCAAGAATAACCAAATAAGCACATTACATGTGCAAAAAGATGAATAATTTTTTACCCTTACGAGGACTTGAACCTAGGACTTATAATTACTAATTCAAGGTGCTACCACAGAATGTTAAAAGGAATCAGTCCTCATAGCTTATATCTGCTATACTTAGGAATGAACTCATGTTCTCTGAATGCCACTATTGTCATATTACAGATTCCCCAACCTCACTCTTGGCTTCGTTTTCGCATTTAATTCAACTCCCAATTCATTCGTGACCAAGAATTAAGAAATAAGCACATTACATATACTAAAAGATGAATAATTTTTATCCTTACAAGGACTTGAACCTAGGACTTATAAGTACTAAGTCAAGGCACTACCAGCGAATGTTAAAAGGAATCAGACCTTATAGCTCATATCAGCTATATTTATGAATGAATGCATTCTCTCTGAATGACACTATGTTCATATTACAGATTCCCCAACATCACTCATGGTTTCATTCTCGCATTTAATTCAACTCCCAATCACATTCGAGACCAAGAATAACCAAATAACCACTTAATATATGTGAAAAGTTGAATAATTATTTACCCCGACCGGGACTTGAACCTAGGAATTATAATTACTAAGTCAAGGTGCTACCACAGAATGTTAAAAGGAATCAGACCTTATAGCTTATATCTGCTAATACTTAGCAATGAACGCATTCTATCTGAATGCCACTATGTTCATATTACAGATTCCCCAACCTCACTCGTGGTTTCGTTTTCACATTTATTTCAACTCCCAATCTCTTTCAGGACCATAAATAACCAAATAAGCCCATTACATATGTGAAGAGATGAATAATTTTTTGTCCCGACCGGGACTCTAACCTAGGACTTATAATTACTAAGTCAATGCGCTACCACAGAAGGTTAAGAGGAATTAGACCTTATAGCTTATATCTGCTATACTTAAAAATGATTGCATTCTCTCCGAAAGCCACGATGTTCATATTACAGATTCCCCAACCTCACTCGTGGATTTGTTTTCACATTTAATTTAACTCCCAATCTCATTCGGAATCAAGAATAACCAAATAAGCACATTACATGTGCAAAAGGATGAATGATTTTTTTTCCCGAATGGTACTTGAATCTAGTACTTATAATTACTAAGTCAAGGCGCTACCACAGAAGGTTAAAATTAATCAGACCTTATAGCTTATATCTGCTATACTTAGTAATGAACGCATTCTATCTGGATGCCACTATGTTCATATTACAGATTCCCCAACCTCACTCATGGTTTAATTTTCGCATTTAATTCAACTCCCAATCTCATTCGGGACCAAGAATGACCAAATAAGCACATTACATATACGAAAAGATGAATATTTTTTCACCCTTACGAGGACTTGAACCTTTAACTTATAATTAGCAGGTCATGGCGCTTCCACAGAATGCTAGAAGGAATCAGAGCTTATAGCTTATTACTGCTATATATAGGAATGAGCGCATTCTATCTGAATGACACTATATTCATAATACAGATTCCCCAACTTCACACATGGTTTCATGTTTGCATTTAATTGAACTCCCTATCACATTCGTGACCAAGAATAACCAAATAACCACATAACATATGTGAAAAGATGAATAATTATTTGCCCGACCGGGACTTGAACGTAGGACTTATAATTCATAAGTCAAGGTGCTACCACAGAATGTTAAAAGGAACCAGACCTAATAGCTTATATATCCTATTCTTAACAATGAACGCATTCTTTCTGAATGCCACGATGTTCATATTACAGATTTCCCAACCTCACTCGTGGTTTCGTTTTCGCATTTAATTCAACTCCCAGTCTCATTCGGGATCAAGAATAACTAAATAAGCACATTACATGTGCGAAAAGATGAATTATATTTTGCCTTGACCGGTACTTGAATCTAGTACTTATAATTACTAAGTCAAGGCGCTACCACAGAAGGTTAAAATTAATCAGATTTAATAGCTTATATCTGCTATACTTAGAAATGAACGCATTCTATCTGGATGCCACTATTTTCATATTACAGATTCCCCAACCTCACACATGCTTTCATTTTTGCATTTAATTCAACTCCCAATCTCATTCGAGACCAAGAATGACTAAATAAGCACATTGCATATACGAGAAGATGAATATTTTTTTACCCTTACGAGGACTTGAACCTAGAACTTATAATTAGCAGGTCAAGGCGCTTCCACAGAATGTTAGAAGGAATCAGACCTTATAGCTTATTACTGCTATATTTGGGAATGAACGCATTCTATCTGAATGACACTATATTCATATTACAGATTCCCCAACATCACTCATGGTTTCATTTTCGCATTTAATTGAACTCCCAATCACATTCGTGACCAAGAATAACCAAATAAGCACATTACATGTGCAAAAAGATGAATAATTTTTTACCCTTACGAGGACTTGAACCTAGGACTTATAATTACTAATTCAAGGTGCTACCACAGAATGTTAAAAGGAATCAGTCCTCATAGCTTATATCTGCTATACTTAGGAATGAACTCATGTTCTCTGAATGCCACTATTGTCATATTACAGATTCCCCAACCTCACACTTGGCTTCGTTTTCGCATTTAATTCAACTCCCAATTCATTCGTGACCAAGAATTAACAAATAAGCACATTACATATACTAAAAGATGAATAATTTTTATCCTTACAAGGACTTGAACCTAGGACTTATAAGTACTAAGTCAAGGCACTACCAGCGAATGTTAAAAGGAATCAGACCTTATAGCTCATATCAGCTATATTTAGGAATGAATGCATTCTCTCTGAATGACACTATGTTCATATTACAGATTCCCCAACATCACTCATGGTTTCATTCTCGCATTTAATTCAACTCCCAATCACATTCGAGACCAAGAATAACCAAATAACCACTTAACATATGTGAAAAGTTGAATAATTATTTACCCCGACCGGGACTTGAACCTAGGAATTATAATTACTAAGTCAAGGTGCTACCACAGAATGTTAAAAGGAATCAGACCTGCTAATACTTAGCAATGAACGCATTCTATCTGAATGCCACTATGTTCATATTACAGATTCCCCAACCTCACTCATGGTTTAATTTTCGCATTTAATTCAACTCCCAATCTCATTCGGGACCAAGAATGACCAAATAAGCACATTACATATACGAAAAGATGAATATTTTTTCACCCTTACGAGGACTTGAACCTTTAACTTATAATTAGCAGGTCATGGCGCTTCCACAGAATGCTAGAAGGAATCAGAGCTTATAGCTTATTACTGCTATATATAGGAATGAGCGCATTCTATCTGAATGACACTATATTCATAATACAGATTCCCCAACTTCACACATGGTTTCATGTTTGCATTTAATTGAACTCCCTATCACATTCGTGACCAAGAATAACCAAATAACCACATAACATATGTGAAAAGATGAATAATTATTTGCCCGACCGGGACTTGAACGTAGGACTTATAATTCATAAGTCAAGGTGCTACCACACAATGTTAAAAGGAACCAGACCTAATAGCTTATATATCCTATTCTTAACAATGAACGCATTCTTTCTGAATGCCACGATGTTCATATTACAGATTTCCCAACCTCACTCGTGGTTTCGTTTTCGCATTTAATTCAACTCCCAGTCTCATTCGGGATCAAGAATAACTAAATAAGCACATTACATGTGCGAAAAGATGAATGATATTTTGCCTTGACCGGTACTTGAATCTAGTACTTATAATTACTAAGTCAAGGCGCTACCACAGAAGGTTAAAATTAATCAGATTTAATAGCTTATATCTGCTATACTTAGAAATGAAAGCATTCTATCTGGATGCCACTATTTTCATATTACAGATTCCCCAACCTCACACATGCTTTCATTTTTGCATTTAATTCAACTCCCAATCTCATTCGAGACCAAGAATGACCAAATAAGCACATTACATATACGAGAAGATGAATATTTTTTTACCCTTACGAGAACATGAACCTAGAACTTATAATTAGCAGGTCAAGGCGCTTCCACAGAATGTTAGAAGGAATCAGACCTTATAGCTTATTACTGCTATATTTGGGAATGAACGCATTCTATCTGAATGACACTATATTCATATTACAGATTCCCCAACATCACTCATGGTTTCATTTTCGCATTTAATTGAACTCCCAATCACATTCGTGACCAAGAATAACCAAATAAGCACATTACATGTGCAAAAAGATGAATAATTTTTTACCCTTACGAGGACTTGAACCTAGGACTTATAATTACTAATTCAAGGTGCTACCACAGAATGTTAAAAGGAATCAGTCCTCATAGCTTATATCTGCTATACTTAGGAATGAACTCATGTTCTCTGAATGCCACTATTGTCATATTACAGATTCCCCAACCTCACTCTTGGCTTCGTTTTCGCATTTAATTCAACTCCCAATTCATTCGTGACCAAGAATTAACAAATAAGCACATTACATATACTAAAAGATGAATAATTTTTATCCTTACAAGGACTTGAACCTAGGACTTATAAGTACTAAGTCAAGGCACTACCAGCGAATGTTAAAAGGAATCAGACCTTATAGCTCATATCAGCTATATTTATGAATGAATGCATTCTCTCTGAATGACACTATGTTCATATTACAGATTCCCCAACATCACTCATGGTTTCATTCTCGCATTTAATTCAACTCCCAATCACATTCGAGACCAAGAATAACCAAATAACCACTTAATATATGTGAAAAGTTGAATAATTATTTACCCCGACCGGGACTTGAACCTAGGAATTATAATTACTAAGTCAAGGTGCTACCACAGAATGTTAAAAGGAATCAGACCTTATAGCTTATATCTGCTAATACTTAGCAATGAACGCATTCTATCTGAATGCCACTATGTTCATATTACAGATTCCCCAACCTCACTCGTGGTTTCGTTTTCACATTTATTTCAACTCCCAATCTCTTTCAGGACCATAAATAACCAAATAAGCCCATTACATATGTGAAGAGATGAATAATTTTTTGTCCCGACCGGGTCTCTAACCTAGGACTTATAATTACTAAGTCAATGCGCTACCACAGAAGGTTAAGAGGAATTAGACCTTATAGCTTATATCTGCTATACTTAAAAATGATTGCATTCTCTCCGAAAGCCACGATGTTCATATTACAGATTCCCCAACCTCACTCGTGGATTTGTTTTCACATTTAATTTAACTCCCAATCTCATTCGGAATCAAGAATAACCAAATAAGCACATTACATGTTCAAAAGGATGAATGATTTTTTTTCCCGAATGGTACTTGAATCTAGTACTTATAATTACTAAGTCAAGGCGCTACCACAGAAGGTTAAAATTAATCAGACCTTATAGCTTATATCTGCTATACTTAGTAATGAACGCATTCTATCTGGATGCCACTATGTTCATATTACAGATTCCCCAACCTCACTCATGGTTTAATTTTCGCATTTAATTCAACTCCCAATCTCATTCGGGACCAAGAATGACCAAATAAGCACATTACATATACGAAAAGATGAATATTTTTTCACCCTTACGAGGACTTGAACCTTTAACTTATAATTAGCAGGTCATGGCGCTTCCACAGAATGCTAGAAGGAATCAGAGCTTATAGCTTATTACTGCTATATATAGGAATGAGCGCATTCTATCTGAATGACACTATATTCATAATACAGATTCCCCAACTTCACACATGGTTTCATGTTTGCATTTAATTGAACTCCCTATCACATTCGTGACCAAGAATAACCAAATAACCACATAACATATGTGAAAAGATGAATAATTATTTGCCCGACCGGGACTTGAACGTAGGACTTATAATTCATAAGTCAAGGTGCTACCACAGAATGTTAAAAGGAACCAGACCTAATAGCTTATATATCCTATTCTTAACAATGAACGCATTCTTTCTGAATGCCACGATGTTCATATTACAGATTTCCCAACCTCACTCGTGGTTTCGTTTTCGCATTTAATTCAACTCCCAGTCTCATTCGGGATCAAGAATAACTAAATAAGCACATTACATGTGCGAAAAGATGAATGATATTTTGCCTTGACCGGTACTTGAATCTAGTACTTATAATTACTAAGTCAAGGCGCTACCACAGAAGGTTAAAATTAATCAGATTTAATAGCTTATATCTGCTATACTTAGAAATGAACGCATTCTATCTGGATGCCACTATTTTCATATTACAGATTCCCCAACCTCACACATGCTTTCATTTTTGCATTTAATTCAACTCCCAATCTCATTCGAGACCAAGAATGACTAAATAAGCACATTACATATACGAGAAGATGAATATTTTTTTACCCTTACGAGGACTTGAACCTAGAACTTATAATTAGCAGGTCAAGGCGCTTCCACAGAATGTTAGAAGGAATCAGACCTTATAGCTTATTACTGCTATATTTGGGAATGAACGCATTCTATCTGAATGACACTATATTCATATTACAGATTCCCCAACATCACTCATGGTTTCATTTTCGCATTTAATTGAACTCCCAATCACATTCGTGACCAAGAATAACCAAATAAGCACATTACATGTGCAAAAAGATGAATAATTTTTTACCCTTACGAGGACTTGAACCTAGGACTTATAATTACTAATTCAAGGTGCTACCACAGAATGTTAAAAGGAATCAGTCCTCATAGCTTATATCTGCTATACTTAGGAATGAACTCATGTTCTCTGAATGCCACTATTGTCATATTACAGATTCCCCAACCTCACACTTGGCTTCGTTTTCGCATTTAATTCAACTCCCAATTCATTCGTGACCAAGAATTAACAAATAAGCACATTACATATACTAAAAGATGAATAATTTTTATCCTTACAAGGACTTGAACCTAGGACTTATAAGTACTAAGTCAAGGCACTACCAGCGAATGTTAAAAGGAATCAGACCTTATAGCTCATATCAGCTATATTTAGGAATGAATGCATTCTCTCTGAATGACACTATGTTCATATTACAGATTCCCCAACATCACTCATGGTTTCATTCTCGCATTTAATTCAACTCCCAATCACATTCGAGACCAAGAATAACCAAATAACCACTTAACATATGTGAAAAGTTGAATAATTATTTACCCCGACCGGGACTTGAACCTAGGAATTATAATTACTAAGTCAAGGTGCTACCACAGAATGTTAAAAGGAATCAGACCTTATAGCTTATATCTGCTAATACTTAGCAATGAACGCATTCTATCTGAATGCCACTATGTTCATATTACAGATTCCCCAACCTCACTCGTGGTTTCGTTTTCACATTTATTTCAACTCCCAATCTCTTGCAGGACCATAAATAACCAAATAAGCCCATTACATATGTGAAGAGATGAATAATTTTTGCCCCGACCGGGACTCTAACCTAGGACTTATAATTACTAAGTCAATGCGCTACCACAGAAGGTTAAGAGGAATTAGACCTTATAGCTTATATCTGCTATACTTAAAAATGATTGCATTCTCTCCAAAAGCCACGATGTTCATATTACAGATTCCCCAACCTCACTCGTGGATTTGTTTTCACATTTAATTTAACACCCAATCTCATTCGGAATCAAGAATAACCAAATAAGCACATTACATGTGCAAAAAGATGAATGATTTTTTTTCCCGAATGGTACTTGAATCTAGTACTTATAATTACTAAGTCAACTCCCAATCTCTTGCAGGCCATAAATAACCAAATAAGCCCATTACATATGTGAAGAGATGAATAATTTTTTGCCCCGACCGGGACTCTAACCTAGGACTTATAATTACTAAGTCAATGCGCTACCACAGAAGGTTAAGAGGAATTAGACCTTATAGCTTATATCTGCTATACTTAAAAATGATTGCATTCTCTCCGAAAGCCACGATGTTCATATTACAGATTCCCCAACCTCACTCGTGGATTTGTTTTCACATTTAATTTAACTCCCAATCTCATTCGGAATCAAGAATAACCAAATAAGCACATTACATGTGCAAAAAGATGAATGATTTTTTTTCCCGAATGGTACTTGAATCTAGTACTTATAATTACTAAGTCAAGGCGCTACCACAGAAGGTTAAAATTAATCAGACCTTATAGCTTATATCTGCTATACTTAGGAATGAACGCATTCTATCTGGATGCCACTATGTTCATATTACAGATTCCCCAACCTCACTCGTGGTTTAATTTTCGCATTTAATTCAACTCCCAATCTCATTCGGGACCAAGAATGACCAAATAAGCACATTACATATACGAAAAGATGAATATTTTTTCACCCTTACGAGGACTTGAACCTTTAACTTATAATTAGCAGGTCATGGCGCTTCCACAGAATGCTAGAAGGAATCAGACCTTATAGCTTATTACTGCTATATATAGGAATGAGCGCATTCTATCTGAATGACACTATATTCATATTACAGATTCCCCAACTTCACACATGGTTTCATGTTTGCATTTAATTGAACTCCCAATCACATTCGGGACCAAGAATAACCAAATAACCACATAACATATGTGAAAAGATGAATAATTATTTGCCCGACCGGGACTTGAACGTAGGACTTATAATTCATAAGTCAAGGTGCTACCACAGAATGTTAAAAGGAACCAGACCTAATAGCTTATATATCCTATTCTTAACAATGAACGCATTCTTTCTGAATGCCACGATGTTCATATTACAGATTTCCCAACCTCACTCGTGGTTTCGTTTTCGCATTTAATTCAACTCCCAGTCTCATTCGGGATCAAGAATAACTAAATAAGCACATTACATGTGCGAAAAGATGAATGATATTTTGCCTTGACCGGTACTTGAATCTAGTACTTATAATTACTAAGTCAAGGCGCTACCACAGAAGGTTAAAATTAATCAGATTTAATAGCTTATATCTGCTATACTTAGAAATGAACGCATTCTATCTGGATGCCACTATTTTCATATTACAGATTCCCCAACCTCACACATGCTTTCATTTTTGCATTTAATTCAACTCCCAATCTCATTCGAGACCAAGAATGACTAAATAAGCACATTACATATACGAGAAGATGAATATTTTTTTACCCTTACGAGGACTTGAACCTAGAACTTATAATTAGCAGGTCAAGGCGCTTCCACAGAATGTTAGAAGGAATCAGACCTTATAGCTTATTACTGCTATATTTGGGAATGAACGCATTCTATCTGAATGACACTATATTCATATTACAGATTCCCCAACATCACTCATGGTTTCATTTTCGCATTTAATTGAACTCCCAATCACATTCGTGACCAAGAATAACCAAATAAGCACATTACATGTGCAAAAAGATGAATAATTTTTTACCCTTACGAGGACTTGAACCTAGGACTTATAATTACTAATTCAAGGTGCTACCACAGAATGTTAAAAGGAATCAGTCCTCATAGCTTATATCTGCTATACTTAGGAATGAACTCATGTTCTCTGAATGCCACTATTGTCATATTACAGATTCCCCAACCTCACACTTGGCTTCGTTTTCGCATTTAATTCAACTCCCAATTCATTCGTGACCAAGAATTAACAAATAAGCACATTACATATACTAAAAGATGAATAATTTTTATCCTTACAAGGACTTGAACCTAGGACTTATAAGTACTAAGTCAAGGCACTACCAGCGAATGTTAAAAGGAATCAGACCTTATAGCTCATATCAGCTATATTTATGAATGAATGCATTCTCTCTGAATGACACTATGTTCATATTACAGATTCCCCAACATCACTCATGGTTTCATTCTCGCATTTAATTCAACTCCCAATCACATTCGAGACCAAGAATAACCAAATAACCACTTAACATATGTGAAAAGTTGAATAATTATTTACCCCGACCGGGACTTGAACCTAGGAATTATAATTACTAAGTCAAGGTGCTACCACAGAATGTTAAAAGGAATCAGACCTTATAGCTTATATCTGCTAATACTTAGCAATGAACGCATTCTATCTGAATGCCACTATGTTCATATTACAGATTCCCCAACCTCACTCGTGGTTTCGTTTTCACATTTATTTCAACTCCCAATCTCTTGCAGGACCATAAATAACCAAATAAGCCCATTACATATGTGAAGAGATGAATAATTTTTTGCCCCGACCGGGACTCTAACCTAGGACTTATAATTACTAAGTCAATGCGCTACCACAGAAGGTTAAGAGGAATTAGACCTTATAGCTTATATCTGCTATACTTAAAAATGATTGCATTCTCTCCGAAAGCCACGATGTTCATATTACAGATTCCCCAACCTCACTCGTGGATTTGTTTTCACATTTAATTTAACTCCCAATCTCATTCGGAATCAAGAATAACCAAATAAGCACATTACATGTGCAAAAAGATGAATGATTTTTTTTCCCGAATGGTACTTGAATCTAGTACTTATAATTACTAAGTCAAGGCGCTACCACAGAAGGTTAAAATTAATCAGACCTTATAGCTTATATCTGCTATACTTAGGAATGAACGCATTCTATCTGGATGCCACTATGTTCATATTACAGATTCCCCAACCTCACTCGTGGTTTAATTTTCGCATTTAATTCAACTCCCAATCTCATTCGGGACCAAGAATGACCAAATAAGCACATTACATATACGAAAAGATGAATATTTTTTCACCCTTACGAGGACTTGAACCTTTAACTTATAATTAGCAGGTCATGGCGCTTCCACAGAATGCTAGAAGGAATCAGACCTTATAGCTTATTACTGCTATATATAGGAATGAGCGCATTCTATCTGAATGACACTATATTCATATTACAGATTCCCCAACTTCACACATGGTTTCATGTTTGCATTTAATTGAACTCCCAATCACATTCGGGACCAAGAATAACCAAATAACCACATAACATATGTGAAAAGATGAATAATTATTTGCCCGACCGGGACTTGAACGTAGGACTTATAATTCATAAGTCAAGGTGCTACCACAGAATGTTAAAAGGAACCAGACCTAATAGCTTATATATCCTATTCTTAACAATGAACGCATTCTTTCTGAATGCCACGATGTTCATATTACAGATTTCCCAACCTCACTCGTGGTTTCGTTTTCGCATTTAATTCAACTCCCAGTCTCATTCGGGATCAAGAATAAGTAAATAAGCACATTACATGTCCGAAAAGATGAATGATTTTTTGCCTTGACCGGTACTTGAATCTCGTACTTATAATTACTAAGTCAAGGCGCTACCACAGAAGGTTAAAATTAATCAGATTTAATAGCTTATATCTGCTATACTTAGAAATGAATGCATTCTATCTGGATGCCACTATTTTCATATTACAGATTCCCCAACCTCACACATGCTTTCATTTTTGCATTTAATTCAACTCCCAATCTCATTCGAGACCAAGAATGACCAAATAAGCACATTACATATACGAAAAGATGAATATTTTTTTACCCTTACGAGGACTTGAACCTAGAACTTATAATTAGCAGGTCAAGGCGCTTCCACAGAATGTTAGAAGGAATCAGACCTTATAGCTTATTACTGCTATATTTGGGAATGAACGCATTCTATCTGAATGACACTATATTTATGTTAAAAGGAATCAGAACTAATTTGCTTATATCTGTTATACTTAGGAATGAATGCATTGGGTAGTCGCCGTGGCTCAGTCGGTAGCGTCTCCGACTCTGAGGCGTCAGGTCGGGGGTTCGCGCCCCGTCACGGTCTGAGGTTAGCAAGGGCATGCACTCAGCGTAAGGATTACATCTGCCAAAACAAGTCCTTCGCAAGAAGGCAACCGTCCTAGCCCTTGGTAGATAAGGGAGTCCGTGACGTAAAACCGGAACCGGAACTTAGGAATGAATGCATTCTGTCTGAATACCATTTTTGTCATATTACAGGTTTCCCAACCTCATTCGTGGTTTCGTTTTTTGCATTTAATTCAACTCCCAATCTCATTTGGGGCCATGAATAACCGAAGAAGCACACTACATATGTGAAAAGATGAATAATATTTTACCCCGACCGAGACTTGAATCTAGGACTTATAATTACTAAGTCAAGGCGCTACCACAGAAGCTTAAAATTAATCATACCTTATAGCTTATATCTGTTATACTTAGGAACGAACGCACATTATCTGATTGACACTATTTTCATATTATAGATTCCCCAACCTCAATCGTGGTCTAGTTTTCGCATTTAATTCAACTCTCAATCCCATTTGGGACCAAGAATAATCAAATAAGCACATTACATATGTGAAAAGATTACCCAGACCGGGACTTGAACCTAGGACTTATAATTACTAAGTCGATGCACTAACACAGAAGGTTAAGAGGAATTAGACCTTATAGCTTATATATGCTATACTTAAAAATGATTGCATTCTCTCCGAAAGCCACGATGTTCATATTACAGATTCCCCAACCTCACTCGTGGATTTGTTTTCACATTTAATTTAACTCCCAATCTCATTCGGAATCAAGAATAACCAAATAAGCACATTACATGTGCAAAAAGATGAATGATTTTTTTTCCCGAATGGTACTTGAATCTAGTACTTATAATTACTAAGTCAAGGCGCTACCACAGAAGGTTAAAATTAATCAGACCTTATAGCTTATATCTGCTATACATAGGAATGAACGCATTCTATCTGCATGCCACTATGTTCATATTACAGATTCCCCAACCTCACTCGTGGTTTAATTTTCGCATTTAATTCAACTCCCAATCTCATTCGGGACCAAGAATGACCAAATAAGCACATTACATATACGAAAAGATGAATATTTTTTCACCCTTACGAGGACTTGAATCTTTAACTTATAATTAGCAGGTCATGGCGCTTCCACAGAATGCTAGAAGGAATCAGACCTTATAGCTTATTACTGCTATATATAGGAATGAGCGCATTCTATCTGAATGACACTATATTCATATTACAGATTCCCCAACTTCACACATGGTTTCATGTTTGCATTTAATTGAACTCCCAATCACATTCGTGACCAAGAATAACCAAATAACCACATAACATATGAGAAAAGATGAATAATTGTTTGCCCGACCGGGACTTGAACGTAGGACTTATTATTCATAAGTCAAGGTGCTACCACAGAATGTTAAAAGGAACCAGACCTAATAGCTTATATATCCTATTCTTAACAATGAACGCATTCTTTCTGAATGCCACGATGTTCATATTACAGATTTCCCAACCTCACTCGTGGTTTCGTTTTCGCATTTAATTCAACTCCCAGTCTCATTCGGGATCAAGAATAACTAAATAAGCACATTACATGTGCGAAAAGATGAATGATTTTTTGCCTTGACCGGTACTTGAATCTCGTACTTATAATTACTAAGTCAAGGCGCTACCACAGAAGGTTAAAATTAATCAGATTTAATAGCTTATATCTGCTATACTTAGAAATGAACGCATTCTATCTGGATGCCACTATTTTCATATTACAGATTCCCCAACCTCACACATGCTTTCATTTTTGCATTTAATTCAACTCCCAATCTCATTCGAGACCAAGAATGACCAAATAAGCACATTACATATACGAAAAGATGAATATTTTTTTACCCTTACGAGGACTTGAACCTAGAACTTATAATTAGCAGGTCAAGGCGCTTCCACAGAATGTTAGAAGGAATCAGACCTTATAGCTTATTACTGCTATATTTGGGAATGAACGCATTCTATCTGAATGACACTATATTCATGTTATAAGGAATCAGAACTAATTTGCTTATATCTGTTATACTTAGGAATGAATGCATTCTGTCTGAATACCATTTTTGTCATATTACAGGTCTCCCAACCTCATTCGTGGTTTAGTTTTTTGCATTTAATTCAACTCCCAATCTCATTTGGGGCCAAGAATAACCGAAGAAGCACACTACATATGTGAAAAGATGAATAATATTTTACCCCGACCGAGACTTGAATCTAGGACTTATAATTACTAAGTCAAAACGCTACCACAGAAGCTTAAAATTAATCATACCTTATAGCTTATATCTGATTGACACTATGTTCATATTATAGATTCCCCAACCTCAATTGTGGTCTAGTTTTCGCATTTAATTCAACTCTCAATCCCATTTGGGACCAAGAATAATCAAATAAGCACATTACATATGTGAAAAGATTACCCAGACCGGGACTTGAACCTAGGACTTATAATTACTAAGTCGATGCACTACCACAGAAGGTTAAGAGGAATTAGACCTTATAGCTTAAATCTGCTATACTTAAGAATGAAAGCATTCCCCAACCTCACTCGTGGATTCGTTTTCGGACTTAATTCAACTCCCAATCTCATTCAGGACCAAGAATAACCAAATAAGCACATTAACTGTGCGAAAAGATGAATGATTTTTTACACCGAACGGGACTTGAACCTAGGACTTAAAATTACTAAGTCAAGGCGCTACCACAAAAGGTTAAAATTAATCAGACCTTATAGCTTATATCTGCTATACTTAGGAATGAACACATTCTATCTGAATGACACTATGTTCATATTACAGATTCCCCAACTTCACTCGTGGTTTCATTTTCACATTTAATTCAACTCCCAATCACGTTCGGGACCAAGAATAACTAAATTAGCACATTACATAAGCGAATATATGAATAATTTATTATCCCGACCGGGACTTGAAACTAGGACTTATAATTAATAAGTCAAGGTGCTACTACAGAATGTTAAAAGGAATCAGACCTAATAGCTTATATCTGCTTTACTTAGCAATGCATGCATTCTATCTGAATGCCACTATGTTCATATTACAGATTTCCCAACCTCACTCGTGGTTTCATTTTTGCATTTAATTGAACTCCCAATATCATTCGAGACCAAGAATTACCAAATAAGCACATTACATATGTGAAAACATGAATAATTTTTTACCCTGACAGGGACTTGAACCTAGGACTTATAATTACTAAGTCAAGGCGCTACCACAGAATGTTAAAAGGAATCAGACCTAATAGCTTATATCTTCTGTACTTAGCAATGAACACATTCTATCTGAATGCCACTATGTTCATATTACAGATTTCCCAACCTCACTCGTGGTTTCATTTTTCCATTTAATTCAACTCCCAATCTCATTCGGGACCAAGAATAACCAAATAAGCACATTACATATGCGAAAAGATTAATAATTTTTTACCCCCACAGGGGCTTGAACGTAGGACTTATAATTACTAAGTCAAGGCGCTACCACAGAACGTTAAAAGGAATCAGACCTTATAGCTTATATTTGTCATACTTAGGAATGAAGGCATTCTATCTGACTGCCACTATGTTCATATTACAGATTCCCCAACCTCACTCGTGGTTTCGTTTTCGCATTTAATTCAACTCCCAATCTCATCCTGGACCAAGAATAACCAAATAAGCACGTTACATATGTGAAAAGATTACCCAGACCGGGACTTGAATCTAGGACCTATAATTACTAAGTCAATGCGCTACCACAGAAGGTTAAGAGGAATTAGACCTTATAGCTTATATATGCTTTATTTAGGAATGAACGTATTCTATCTAAAAGCCAATATGTTCATATTACAGCTTCATCATCCTCACTCGTGAATTCTTTTTCGCATTTAATTTAACTCCCAATCTCATTCAGGACCAAGAATAACCATATAAGCACATTACATTTGCGAAAGGATGAATAATTTCTTACCCTTACGAGGACTTAAACCTAGGACTTATAATTACTAATTCAAGGTGCTACCACAGAATGTTAAAAGGAATCAGACCTCATAGCTTATATCTGCTATACTTAGGAATGAATTCATGTTTTCTGAATGCCACTATGCTCATATTACAGATTCCCCAACCTCACTCTTGGTTTCGTTTTCGCATTTAATTCAACTCCCAATCTCATTCGGGACCAAGAATAACCAAATTAGCACATTCCATATGTGAAAAGATGAATGATTTTTTTCCCCGACCGGGACTTGAACCTAGGACTCATAATTACTAAGTCAAGGTGCTACCACAGAATTATAAAATTAATCAGACCTTATTGCTTATATCCGCTATACTTAAAAATGAATGCATTATAGCTGAATGCCACTATGTTCATATTACAGTTTCTCCAACCTCACTCATGGTTTCATTTTTGCATTTCAACTCACAATCTCATTCAGGAGCAAGAACAACCAAATAGGTACAGTACATATGTGAAATGATAAATAATTTTTTACCCCAACCAGGACCTGAATGTAGGACTTATTATTAATAAGTTAAGGTGCTATCACAGAAGATTGAAAGGAATCAGACCTTATAGCTTATATCTGCTATACTTAGGAATGAACGCATTCTATCTGGATGCAACTATGTTCATATTACAGATTCCCCAACCTCATTCGTGGTTTTGTTTTCGCATTTAATTCAACTCCCAATCTCATTCAGGACCAAGAATAACCAAATAAGCACATTACATATGTGGAAAAATTAATAATTATTTACCCTGACCAGGTCTTGAACCTAGGACTTATAATTACAAAGTCAAGGGCTACCACAGAAGGTTAAAATTAATCAGACCTTATAGCTTATATCTGCTATACTTAGGAATAAATGCATTCTGTCTGAATGCTAACATGTTCATATTACAGATTCCCCAACCTCACTTCTGGTTTCATTTTTGCATTTAATTCATCTCCCAGTCTCATTCAGGACCAAGAATAACCAAATAAGCATATTACACATGTGAAAAGATGAATAATTTTTTACCCCGACCTTGACTTGAACCTTAGACTTATAATTACTAAGTCAAGGCGCTACCAACTACAGCACATTAGGTTAAAATTAATAAGACCTTATAGCTTATATCTGCTATACTTTGGAATGAATGCATTCCTTATGAAGGAAAGTATGTTCATATTACAGATTCTCCAACCTCACTCGTGGTTTTGTTTTCTCCTTTAATTCAACTCCAAATCTCATTCGGGACCAAGAATAACC
>JAXCGZ010015103.1:135000-142500 GCA_037179515.1 Halocaridina rubra
AACTTCTTTGCAGGATGTAAGGAAATACTTTTTCAGTGTAAGAGTAGTTGATAATTGGAATTGGCTAAGCGAGGAGGTAGTTAATGCTATCTCAATCCATAGTTTTAAGGACAGGTGTGATAAGTATCACTAAGTCTAAAATGGAACCGATCAGGAGACGGGAAGATACGAGGTTTGGGCTCTTTCCCGTAAACACAATTAGGTAATCACAATTAGGTAATCACACACACACACACACATAAAAACTACATAAAAAACTATAATAAAGCATGGTTCTTCCTCTCTCTCTCTCTCTCTCTCTCTCTCTCTCTCTCTCTCTCTCTCTCTCTCTCTCTCTCTCTCTCTCTCTCTCTCTCTCTCTCTCTCTCTCTTTTTCAGTGTAAGAGTAGTTGATAATTGGAATTCGCTAAGCGAGGAGGTAGTTAATGCTATCTCAATCCATAGTTTTAAGGACAGGTATGATAAGTATCACTAAGTATAAAATGGAACCGATCAGAAGACGGGAAGATACGAGCTTTGGGCTCTTTCCCGTAAACACAATTAGGTAATCACAATTAGGTAATCACTCACATTATAATAACTGTTGTATACAACCCACCAAGGAACCGAAATAGGCTTGAAGTTTATGAGGAAAGTCCTATAGGTACTATTGAAGTCATAAACTCAGTTGTTAACATGGCACGGGAAAAAAAATGTAGGATTTTGATTATGGGAGACTTTAATCATAAAGAGATAGATTGGATAAATCTTGACCCACACAGTGGTGAGGACTCATTCGGGGCAAGATTCCTAGATTGCGTACAAGGGAATTTCCTACACCAACATGTAATGGAACCAACAAGGGCCAGGGGTGGGGATGAGCCATCACTACTTGATCTAGTGTTCACAGATAATGTGTTGGATATTGAAAAAATTGAGTATGAACCACCAATTGGAAAGAGTGACCACTGTGTGTTGTTGATGGAGTATATCATGGAAGATATTCTTCCTGAGAGTAGAGGCACTGAGGACATGAGGAGGAACTATCCGAAAGGAGATTACATCAAAATGAATGAGCTTTTTGCAGTTATTGACTGGAGAACCTTATTTTGCAACAAATCTGTACAAGAAATGTATGACATCTTTTGTGAGAAATATGGGAAGATAGTAGATTGCTGCATACCTGTCACCAAAGTAGGTGTAATTCATGCCAGAGAGAAATGGTTCGATAACGGGTGTAAAAGAGCTAAGGAGTGGAGAGACAAATGCTGGAAAAGGTATAGGAGGAGAAAAAACATAAATGCCTGGCAAATCTACAAAAGAGCAAGAAATGACTACCTAAGTAAAAGGAGAGAGGCAGAGAGAGACTATGAGAGGGACATCATCAGGAAGGCTAAAGAAAATCCCAAGCTTTTCCACAGCTTTATCAGAGGAAAACTGAAGGTAAAAGAACATGTTTTAAGGCTAAAGAGAGCGGATGGAAGCATCACTGAGATGGATGAAGAGATCTGCAAAGAATTGAACAAGGAGTTTCAGTCAGTATTTACAGTATAAAATACTCCACCCCCTCAGATTGCAGTGATAGAAGCTCAAGGGCCGGTATTAGAGAACATCAACCTTACAGCCACAGAGGTATGCAAAGCGCTGATGGATTTAGATGTTCATAAAGCTACAGGTCCTGATGACATATCCCCTCATGTGCTTAAAAAATGCGCAAACACAATATCAGTGGCACTAAGTATCATATTTAAGGAGTCACTGGAGTCGGGGGAGATTCCAAGATGCTGGAAACAAGCAAATGTGATACCTATCTTCAAAAAGGGAAGGAGGGATACGGCTCTGAACTATAGACCAGTTTCCTTGACCAGCATAGTTTGCAAAGTTATGGAGAAACTACTAAGGAAACATATCTCTCTTCACTTGGAATCTTTCAACTTTTTGTCAGTGAGGCAACATGGCTTCAGAGAAGGTAGATCAACAGTAACAAACTTATTAGAATTTTATGATGAGGTATGCCAAATCTTACAGGAAAGAGAGCGCTGGGCAGATTGCATATTCCCAGACTTCCAGAAAGCGTTTGACTCTGTTCCACATGGAAGACTTATTAGGAAGCTGCAATCAATGGCTAGAATAGGTGGAAATGTTTTGGAATGGATAAAAACTTACTTAGAAGGAAGGGAACAGAGGGTTAGAGTAAGACACTCAGTGTCTGAATGGAGAAGAGTTAGTAGTGGAGTTCCACAGAGTTCAGTTTTAGGGCCACTTTTGTTCCTTGTATATGTAAATGACCTACCAGAGTCTGTAAATTCATTCATGAATATGTTTGCAGATGATGCAAAGATTGTGAAGAAAGTAAAAAACGAGAACAATGGTAGAGAACTTCAGGAGGATCTAAATAATCTGCATGAGTGGTCAGAAAAGTGGCTAATGAAATTCAATACTTCAAAATGTAAGGTAATGAGAATGGGTACAAGTGCAAGAAGGCCCAAGCTTGACTACTCGGTGGCTGGAGTACAACTTCAAGAGACAGAAAATGAGAGAGATCTAGGAGTAAACATACTGGCAGATTTGTCTCCAGAAATACATATAAATGGCATAGTAAGGGCAGCATATGCATTCTTATCAAATGTAAGGGTAGCCTTCAGGCACATGGACAAGGAAATGTTCAGAAATATTTATGTAACCTATGTGAGGCCAAAACTCGAATATGCAGCCCCCTTTTGGAAACCGCACTTGAAAAAGCACATAGCTAAGCTTGAAAAAGTTCAAAGACATGCCACGAAACTGGTGCCAGAAATACGCAATCTCAGTTATGATGAGAGGCTGAGGGAATTAGACTTACCATCACTCGAAGCTAGAAGAGTGAGGGGGGATATGGTGACAGTCTTTAAATTCCTTCATGGTTATGATAGAGTGGATAGGGATCGATATTTTGATATGGCTGGCTCTAGAACTAGAGGTCATAGTTTGAAGCTTCGTAAGAAAACTTCTTTGCAGGATGTAAGGAAATACTTTTTCAGTGTAAGAGTAGTTGATAATTGGAATTTGCTAAGCGAGGAGGTAGTTAATGCTATCTCAATCCATAGTTTTAAGGACAGGTATGATAAGTATGACTAAGTCTAAAATGGAACCGATCAGGAGACGGGAAGATGCGAGCTTTGGGCTCTTTCCCGTAAACACAATTAGGTAATCACAATTAGGTAATCACACACACACACACACACACACACACACACACACACACACACACACACACACACACACACACACGAATCCTCCCCTAGGGCATACAGTAGCATGATCTGCAACAACAAGAATTTCTGCATAGGTACGTGTTGAGAAGACCCTCAAATAGTCATACGTACCTTAGAGCAGTGATATTTGCAGTTTTTATGTTTGTTAAGGTTGGAACCTTTTGCATTATTCAAAAAAGAGATGAGACTTTAGGCTTTCCAACCTCTGGAGCCATTTGAGTATTCCTTTTCATTACAGGAGATACTTGTGGACACAGTTTGTAAAGTTGCTTTATTTATTCAGTTTGATTTTTTTTTTATTCTTGTATATCATGATTATTACTATCTCTCGATGTATCTTGTGCTTGAATATGATCTGCAAAAGCTGAAGTCAGTCGTGTGAAAGTTTAGTGCTCAGAGAAGATCTTTTTCTGGGACTAATGAGACTCGGCCCTCGAAATCTTGTTGGTTAAGTAAGCAGCTCCCTATCATCGTCAGTTCCTATGTGTCCTCCTGACATAACTGGAATGAGTTCAATTCGAGTATTTTTCTCAAATTACTTATACTGAGCTTCAATGTCGAATATTGTTCTCATTATGTTGGTCCAGAATTTGGTTTCAGACCAAATACAAAAGCGATGTATGCTGCATTGGGTTCTGTTTTTGCAATCTCTGCAAGTTTGTGACCCTCTGTATTCCATTTTTTTTTTACTTTTGCTTGAAAAAACTCCGATTTGAAAATCTTGTGATCTTATGACTGCTCCTAAATGACGTTTTCCAGTATTAGTAGACTCTAAACTATATAATTCTTGTTGTAATATTTCTTATTTTACTATTGGGCTTGATTTTCTTGCATTTAGACAGTATTCAAATCCGATCTTATGTCTTTGATTCGTCCCCACCTCTACATTGTTATATACAGATTCAGCACCTCACACATCATGTGCATAATCAGCAAGTTTGTACTACTACTACTACTACTACTACTACTACTACTACTACTACTACTACTACTACTACTACTACTACTACTACTACTACTACTACTACTACTACCACCGTCATTATTTTACCTGCTCTTGCTCATTATATTTATACCCTCGAGAGCGGTTTCATATAACATCTCCGATATTTTGAACCAATTTGTAATTGCCTTAATTAAACAATGTCTAGAAACGATTCCTTAATGAGCAACCTTTTTCTCCTATTGCACAATCGCTTGCGCAAACACGCGAACATACACTTATGTATTGTGTGTTCTCATCTATCTATCTATCTATCTATCTATCTATTTAATTTTCTATTTATATATATTATGTTAATATTAGAGGCTAAAGTTCCTTTATAGTTGCATATTATAATTATTATTATTATTATTATTATTATTATTATTATTATTATTATTATTATTATTATTATTATTATTATTATTATTATTATTATTATTATTGAAATCAGTTAATAATAATAATAATAATAATAATAATAATAATAATAATAATAATAATAATAATAATAATAATAATAATAATAATAATAATAATAATAATAATAATAATAATAATAATGATAATAATAATAATAATAATAACAATAACAATAATAAGAAATGAGGATGGTGCTGGATTGAATGTTATGTTGAATGGAGAGACACTTGAGGAAGTTGATCAGTTTAAGTATTTAGGCTCAGTTAAAGCTGCATATGGTGGAGCGGAAGATGTGTGTCACAGAGTGAATGAAGGATGCAAAGTGTTAGGTGCGTTGAAAGGAGTGATGAAGAATAGAGGGTTGGAAATGAATGTTAAGAAAGATTTGTATGAGAAAGTGGTTGTGCCAACTGTGATGTATTGATCAGAGTCATGGGGTATGAAAGAAAGTGAGATATGGAAAATAAATGTGTTTGAAATGAATTGCCTGAGGAGTATGATTGGTGTATCTCGGTTGGATAGGGTTAGGAATGAAGTGGTGAGAGCAAGAACGGGTGTGAGGAAAGAAATTGCAGCCAGAGTAGATATGAATGTTCTGAGATGGTTTGGCCATGTGGAAAGGATGGATGATTGAAAAAGGTGATGAATGCGAGAGTTTATGGGAGAAATGCTAGAGGGAGGCCTAGGTTTGGGTGGATGGATGGAGTAAGGAGAGCCCTAAATGATAGGAGGATGGATGTGAGGGAAGCAAGTGAGCGTGCTAGGAATGGGAATGAGTGGCGAGCGATTGTGAAGCAGCACTGATGGGCATTTGCTGTTATCACGGGGCGCATCTTACAGATGTGGTGGGGGCGGTAGGGGAGTTGGCAGTTGTGAAGCGACAAAGGTTGTGAAAGAGCTGGGAGGATGGGCTGTGGCACTCCAGCAGTGCCATCTGAATGGTCCCTTGCTCCCTCGTCATTGCCCATAGAGCAAAGTAATCCCCTTATTGTTTTCTTTTTTTGATGTCGGCTACCCCCCAATTAAATTAGAAACAGCCAATGTAGATAGATAGATAGATTAATATTATTATTATCATTATTATCATTATAATTATTATTATTATTATTATTATTATTATTATTATTATTATTATTATTATAACTATTATTATTATTATTATTATTATTATTATTATTATTATTATTATTATTATTATATATATATATATATATATATATATATATATATATATATATATATATATATATATATATATATATATATATATATATATATATTATTTCTGCACGTCGGAACCAGATGTGGGCGTCGATGGTGGAGAACGTCGGGAGTTTGAAGTTAGCAATAAAGTCTGCTGCCACTGTAGAAGGTTTGATGTCTGTCATGGAGTGGGTAATAGATAGAAACACTCCGGGGTCACCAATGTAATGACTATAGTTACTTCACTACTTCAAATGGCAAGCAAGAGTTATTTTACTTAATATATAAAAGGGTATGTTCACCAATACAAGCAGATTATTGAACTGATTTAATGATCAAATTCAGAGATATTTATATGTACAGCTATTTCAGTGGGAGGAGTTACAAACAACCCAAGAGTAATTATTGACCCATTAAATACAACTTTAAAATAACTTAATAATTACTAAATTATTACCTTTTTACAATAATTACATATTTTGATAAAAAATATTATTTACAATTTGTACATTTATACAATGCTCCCCCCTTGGAAGAGACTAAAGGGCGTCCTGCCCTAGAGAAACGAATAGGGGGAGGATCATCTTCTTGAAGGTAGGCAACTTTCAAGCGGTCAATGGATATCCACTCCTCAGTGCCACGGATGTTGAAGAGGAATTCCTTTGAACATCGTTGTATAACGCTATATGGTCCAATGTAAGGAGGTGTTAGAGGCATCCGGTGACTATCCAATCTGATGAAGACGTGGGTGGCTTTGTTGAGGTCTCGTGGAATGAAAGTTTTTCTGTTATTCTAGTATGTTTGTTTTACAGGTGCGTATTTTCCAACTATCTGGCGGAGACGATCGAGATCTTCATGGTGATTGTTGTTTGGGAAAAACTCCGCAGGTACCACCAAGTGGTCGCCATATACCATCTCGGCTTAGGATACGTTAAGACCTTCTTTTGGAGTAGTTCGGAGTCCAAGGAGTACCCAAGGTAGTTGATGTGTCCAAGAATTGCTTGTGCAGCGGGTGATGAGGGCTGCTTTTAGTGTTCTGTGCATGCATTCAACCATGTCGTTGGCTTCTGGATTGCAGGATGTTGTGTGATGGTTTGTGGAGCTAATGAGCTGACTGAGAGAGTTCCAAAGTTGGGATGTAAATGTGGAAACGCTATCTGATGTAATATGTTCGAGGATGCCAAATCTTGAGTTCCAGGCAGATAGGAAGGCAGAAACATAGGAGGAGGCAGGGGCCTCTTTCATGGGCACTGCCTCGGGCCATCGGGTTGAGCGGCCCACTATTGTGAATATGTATTTGTTGTTTTCTGATGGAGGAAGAGGTCCCACAATGTCAACATGGATTTGGGTAAAACGTCTTTGTGGCTGAGGAAAAGTACCAATTCCAGATTCAGTATGTCGGTGGACTTTAGAAGTTTGACATGACAAGCAGGAGCGGGACCAAGATTAGCGTCTTTTGTTATGCCGTGTCATATGAATTTTTTCTTGAGGAGCATAGCAGTTGATCGGCCGGAGGGATGAGAAAGTCCATGAATAAGTTGGAAGTCGAAGAGGCTGAGGAATCCAGTGGCGAGTTCGTCCTGACCTCACGTCACACAAGATGGTGGTCCCTTGTTCATCTATTCGTAAATCTTTCCATTGAAGAGATGTGAGTGATGT
>JAXCGZ010015103.1:147500-152500 GCA_037179515.1 Halocaridina rubra
CCACCTATGCTTTGATCTCCCTCTCCTTCTCCTACCTTGTATATCCATTTCCATCACCCTCCTCCCAACATACTGTTCATCCCTCCTAACGACATGACCATACCATCTTAGTCTACTTTCTTGTATCTTTTCTGACATATCTCTAACTTTTGAGGTACCTCTAATTACCTCGTTTCTGATCTTATCGCTTCTTGTCACCCCACTCATCCATCTCAACATCCTCATCTCTGCCAAATCCAATTTTTTCTCTTGTGTCTTCTTTGTTGCCCATGTCTCTGCTCTATACATCATCGCAGGTCTTACAACTGTCTTATGCACTTTACCCCTCAAGTTAATCCCTATTCTCCTGTCGCACAGAACCCTGGACACTTTCTTCCAATTCTTCCATCCCGCTTGTATTCTGTGGGTTATTTCTGACTCTAGATTACCATCCTCTGCTACTGTTGATCCCAGATACTTGAACTTTTCAATTCTTTTCAACACCTTCCCCTGCAAATTGACCTCCCCATCCTAATCATCTCTCAACCTCAAGCACTCTGTCTTCTTCCTGCTGATTTTCAGTCCTCTATCTTCCATCACTCTTCTCCACTCGTCAAGCTTCTCCTCCAATACCTCTCGTCTGTTGCTACACAGTACAATGTCATCTGCAAAGAGCATACACCAGGGAGACTGATCTCTAATCCCTTGGTTACTACATCCAAGACCAGATCAAATAGATATGGACTCAAAGCAGACCTTTGATGCAGACCAACATTTCCTGAGAGACTTTTCGTCAAGCCCACACTGCTCTTAATATTTGCCTCTGCCCTCTCATACATATCTTGGATGATGCTTATATATTTCTCGAGGACTCCATTTTCTCTAATACACCTCCACACCTCTTGACGTGGTACTCGATTATATGCCTTTTCCAGGTAAATAAAGACCATATGCAGTCCATTCTGTTTCTCCCTATGCTTTTCTATCATTTGTCTCAAGGCAAATATATCATCCACCATCCCTCTTCCAGGCATGAAGCCAAACTGTTCATCCCCAATTGTCGTTACCTCTCTGAGTCTCCTTTCTATTATCTTTTCCCATATCTTCATAGTATGACTTAACTACTTTATACCTCTATAGTTTCCACACTCCTGAATGTCTCCCTTCCCTTTATAGATTGGGATGATTAAGCTTCCTCTCCATTCCTCTGGCATCTTTTCCTAATTAGAGATCTTTTGCATTAAGTCCTACAAGATATCTATGCATTCCTCTTCAAGACTCTTCCATACCTCCACTGGCATCTTTTCAGGTCCTGCTGCCTTTCCATTTTTCATTTCCCTTACTGCCCGCTCTACCTCTCTTCTAGTCACTGTTGTTGTAACTGCTTCATTTGGAAATCCATCTTCAAATACTGCTCTTGGGTTCTCTTCATTTAGTAATCCTTCAAAATAAGTTTCCCATCTGCTTTTTATTTCATCCTCTGCTGCTAGAACTACTCCATAGTTATCCTTTATTTGTCTTACTAGGGTCAAGTCCTTGGTTGCAGCATCTCGGGCCTTGGCAATTCGCCATATTTTCTTCTCTCCTTCTGGTGTTTCCAGTTCTCCATAGACTTCATTCAATTTCTCTGCCTTTGCTTTTGCTACTGCTCTCCTTGCCTCCTTCTTTGCCTGCTTGTACTCATCTTTATCCTGCTCCAGGCCTGATAAATCTGCCTTTTTTTTAGCTTTTTTCTTGTTCTTCACGTGTACGCATCGAGCTCCCGATAATATTGCGTTTATCAAGTGACAGAGTTTAAATGCACAGCTATAAAATTAACGAAAGCATACTGAAATATAAATCTTCAAATTTAAGTCAGAGTGATTATTACAACTTTAGTGTTTAAAAAGATACAAAGAAAATTCATTATAATCTTATAACATAACAGAAACCGTTGAGAGTGTCTCTCCCAGTGTTACCGATTTCAACCACAACCTCTCGCGACCGACCTAAAAAGGACCTTTCTTAGGTGAACCTGCAGTTCCCCTCATACCGCAGTTTCCCTCCCATTCACACCAGAATGTCCTCATCGGAAAATGTTGACCTTTCTGACCTTACGTGTGTAAATACTGATAACTTTCCCGAAGTGTTTATATCATCTCTGGACAGAATATGCGTATATTCACGTGAGGACATCAGAAGGGAATTGGAAAAAATTAAAAAAGTCACTCTGTACAAAACAAGTCAACTTTTGCTTTCGAAGGTAGTGGAACTCTTTCCCCAATACAGTGGTAAACACATCATAAAAAAACGAGTAAAAAAAGATATAATTACAAACATAATCATTCTTAGCGCAAGTGTCCTGAATATCTCAATGAATGAAATAAATGGTGAACTTGACAAACTCTTTCAACCTCAAACTTCGGTTGTAAAATCCATAGAGTCTAAAAAAACACACGACCTAGGAGACCTACATCGAATGATAGAAAGTCTTGCAGATAAGGTGAAAATTTTGGAAGCAGATGCTGAAAAGGTGAAAGCCTTACAACACAAGGTGGGTTTACTAGAATCTGACATTGTCCTACTTAAAAGAGATAATTCTAGGTTGAAACTGCTATTAGAAACATCTCCACCTCTCAGTTCAGTGCTGTCACCTAACAGTGATGATGTCCCTTCTATCAACAACCCTCAGGTTCGGCAAGCTAGGTTTTCTGTCTCTACTCACAATTTCTTCAGTGCATTGAGTGATGAATGTGACAGTGGTAGTGAAGAAGAAGTAGATCCAGATAAAAGTGATAGCCATCAAGACAACCTGAATACACCATCTAGCATAAATAATCAAATCAGTAACAGGTTACAAAATAGTGATGAAACAACAACGTCCTTTCCCACTACTCCTAACAACGCAACAACAGGCACTAACCAGAACAAGATTCTTCCCAGCACAAACAACCAACCTGGTAAAGAGTTGCAAAACAGCGAAGAAGATATAGAGTCAATCTCCACTACTCCTAACAACACAGCAACTGTCACTAACCAGGACACCCAAATTATATCTTCCAGCACAAATAACCAACCCAGCAATAGACTGCGAAACAATGAAGAAAACAGAAAAGACAAAATAGCAGCAATCTCTACTCTAAACATTCCATCGAAGTCCTCTCCCCCACAGCCACAGTTGCCAAATAATGCAAGTGCAAGGGTTACAGCTCAAATATATATTCGCATTCCTGGCAACCCCTTTGAGAGAGAGATACGTAATACACTGACAAATCAAGGCATTCCTTCTGAAGAAGTCTTGATTAAGGAGCTTTATCGCACACCAAACTGGGTTTCCTTCGCAATAACGATATCGAAAGGATTTGAATATGTGCCTTACAAACTGAATCAATGGCCTACAGGCACAAGTGTCCAGCCATTTCGTGGGAGCAAACAATGGTCATACCAAAATAAACAGCAAAGAGCAAATGGAACAATCCCCTATATGCGAGACTACAGAAAGAGACACGATACAAACCTCTCTTATCGCCGTCCAAGCACAAGAGACTTCTCCTGGAGTGATGGCTCTTACAACCCTAGACACTCACCTAGGCATACAAACTTTGGGAAGGCCCGATCATACCACGGCACGTACTCAAACCAGCATTACACATCCAACGGCAGGTACAGACACCAGGATCCATGGGCTAACCCCAGAACACACTACAATGATGAATTCCCAGCAGAATCATACAGTCGAAACTACAACTATGACTATGGATACCACCCCAATGAAACATGGTAATACCTCGTCTCCTGCTGTTGCTGTTACTGCTGTCGATGTGAAAGTTACTTGTAAATATAATGATAGATTATCTGTCGTACATATAAATGCACAATCCCTGTTATCCCATATACTAGAAATTGAACATATGCTTGTACAAGAAAATATTGATGTTCTTTGCATTAGCGAATCATGGCTGTATCCGTCAATTAACAATGCATTTATTAATATTCCTTCATATAATATTTATCGCTATGACAGTGGTAGAGGTGGAGGTGTATGTTTATATGTTAAAAATTATTTGAAGGCCACTGAACTAAATCTTGAAACTGAGAAGCACGAAGGAGTGGAAGATAAATGGATCTCTGTCCAACATAAAAAGTTTCCTTCTATTATCATAGGCTGCGTGTACCGCCACCCCAAAGCCTCGGTAACCTCTTTTAGCTATATTTTGGACGTTTTTAAGGAGATAATTTTAAAAAACAAACCAGTCTTTATATATGGCGATTTTAATGATGATCAACTAAAAAGAGAAAATAAAATGAGTAGACTTATTAAGAATTTAAATCTAGAACAGATTATAAATAAACCAACTAGAATCACTCCCACTTCAGTTTCCCAAATCGATCTAGTAATAACAAACTCCAAACATATGATAACTAAGTGTGACGTAATGCCAAGCCCTATAGCAGACCACGAGGAAATTGTAACGTCCCTAAATATTCGCAAACCAAAGAGACAACCAATCTTTAAAACATTCAGATGCTTAAGAAATTATTCACAAGAATTACTTTGTAGTTTACTTATGAATGAAGTACATAAATTAAATGAAATTCTATATACCGATAATATCAATAAACAAGTAAGAATTTTAACCAGTGTCCTATCATCATGTATAGATCGATGTGCACCACTCGTGACAAGAGAAATATTTCGTCCCCCCGCTCCTTGGATAACAGATGACATAAAAAACATTATGAAAGAAAGAGACAAACTACAAAATGAAGTAAAGCTACAAAGAGATAATATCCCTTTAAGAGAAAAGTTTACAGAGCATAAGAAACAAGTAAAATCATTATTAAGTAACAGTAAGAAACAGTATTACAAAAATGAATTTCAAAACGCTAAAGGCAATATCTCTGATACATGGAAAATTGCTAAAACCATGCTTTCCAATAACTGTAATAAAAGTAGTAACATATCAATTATACCCGATGAGGTAGATGTAAGTGCTAAAGCAGAAGAGTTCAATAATTTTTTCGCTGAAGTGGGGAAAAAA
>JAXCGZ010015103.1:157500-162500 GCA_037179515.1 Halocaridina rubra
TCAACATTACAGCCACAGAGGTATGCAAAGCGCTGATGGAGTTAGATGTTCATAAAGCTATAGGTCCTGATGACATATCCCCTCATGTACTTAAAAAATGCACAAACTCAGTATCAGTGGCACTAAGTATCATATTTAAAAAGTCACTGGAGTCGGGGGAGATTCCAAGATGCTGGAAACAAGCAAACGTGATACCTATCTTCAAAAAGGGAAGGAGGGATACGGCTTGGAACTACAGACCAGTTTCCATGACCAGCATAGTTTGCAATGTTATTGAGAAACTACTAAGGAAACATATCTTTCTTCACTTGGATTCCTTCAACTTTTTGTCAGTGAGGAAACATGGCTTCAGAGAAGGTAGATCAACAGTAACAAACTTATTAGAATTTTATGATGAGGTAAGCCTAATCTTAAAGGAAAGAGAGGGCTGGGCAGATTGCATATTCCTAGACTTCCAGAAAGCGTTTGACACTGTTCCACATGGGAGACTTATTAGGAAGCTGCAAGCAATGGCTAGAATAGGAGGAAATGTCTTGGAATGGATAAAAACTTACTTAGAAGGAAGGGAACAGAGGGTTAGAGTAAGACACTCAGTGTCTGAATGGAGAAGAGTTAGTAGTGGAGTTTGGCAGGGTTCAGTTTTAGGGCCACTTTTGTTCCTTGTATATGTAAATGACCTACCAGAGTCTGTAAATTCATTCATGAATCTGTTTACAGATGATGCAAAGATTTTGAAGAAAGTAGGAAACGAGAACAATGGTAGAGAACTTCAGGAAGATCTAAATAGTCTGCATGAGTGGTCAGAAAAGTGGCTAATGAAATTCAATACTTCAAAATGTAAGGTAATGAGAATGGGTACAAGTGTAAGAAGGCCCAACCTTGACTACTCGGTGGCTGGAGTACAACTTCAAGAGACAGAAAATGAGAGAGATCTAGGAGTAAACATACTGGCAGATTTGTCTCCAGAAATACATATAAATGGCATAGTAAGGGCAGCATATGCATTCTTATCAAATGTAAGGGTAGCCTTCAGGCACATGGACAAGGAAATGTTCAGAAATATTTATGTAACCTATGTGAGGCCAAAACTCGAATATGCAGCCCCCTTTTGGAATCCACACTTAAAAAAGCACATAGCTAAGCTTGAAAAAGTTCAAAGACATGCCACGAAACTAGTGCCAGAAATACGTAATCTCAGTTATGATGAGAGGCTGAGGAAATTAGACCTACCATTACTCGAAGCTAGAAGAATGAGGGGGATATGGTGACAGTCTTTAAATTCCTTCATGGTTTTGATAGAGTGGATAGGGATCGATAGTTTTATATGGCAGGCTCTAGAACTAGAGGTCATAGTTTGAAGCTTCGTAAGAAATCTTCTTTGCAGGATGTAAGGAAATACTTTTTCAGTGTAAGAGTAGTTGATAATTGGAATTCGCTAAGCAAGGAGGTAGTTAATGCTATCTCAATCCATAGTTTTAAGGTCAGGTATGATAAGTATCACTAAGTAGAAAACGGAACCGATCAGGAGACGGGAAGATACGAGCTTTGGGCTCTTTCCCGTAAGCACAATTAGGTAATCACATTGATGAAAAACGTGAAGCAATTGATATAATCGTTTCGGATTCGAGGGTGTGTATAAATGTTCCTTTTCCATGAACATGATTATTGAAGATAACTTTTCAGAGGAAATGATACACTTTTGCCATTATGAAGAATCTGCTGTTTAATCTGTCTTTTTCATTTGTTACATTTAACGTCACACACTTACACACACAGATGTTTACTCAAGGATTACCTTAAGCCGTATTGGAAAAATATAAAAGCTATTTTCAGTAATATTTACATGACGAACATTATGACTAAGCTTAACTATGTCTCATCCTTGGGGAATGTGCATTTGAGAAACCATACTAACACATTGGGGAGAGTTCAGAGATATTATACGAAGTTTGTGACAATGATGCTTTTCCTCAGCATTTAGGAAAGGCTGAAGGATTTAGACCTGCCACTACTTGAAACTTAGAAAGAGTAGGGATAGGTAACGGGTTTTAATTCCTGTTTGACTTCGACAGATTTCATAGGGAGCGGTACCGTGATGATGGGTGCCTCTAGAACAAGTGGTCATAGTTTGACGCTCCACAATATAACCTCTTTGCTGCATGTAAAGTTCTCATTTTATTTTAGTATGAGTAAATTGATAATTAGAATTTGTTAAGCGAGGAAATTGTAAACTCTAAGTGCATATGCATATAGTTTCAGGGTAAGATATGGTCATTCCTGTTTAGAAAAAAATAAGGTAAGAAGCCGACCAGGAGAAGGAGAATTACGATCATTGTGCGCTTTCCTGTGGGCATAGTTAGGTAATAACACACACACACCCAAAAACTTATCGCATACATACATACATACTAGCGCGCACACACGCACACATATTTATGATTAATCTTTTTTTCTTTCTTAATTCCTGAGTCAGGAATTTGCCCTCGTTTATTAATTCCTTTTTGTTATATTATTTTCATGTTTACATTTTCGTTCTCCCTCCTTCGTTGTCCTTGTGTCTTTACTGCTTACTCCTTGGTTTCGCTCTCGCCCTCTCTTAACACTGTCAGTTACAGTATGTATGTCTTCTATTCCTCTTTTTATATTTTTTCTAACCATTATGAGATAATTTGTTGTATTTTGCATGCCTGCGTACATACACAGACACACATACATACACACATATACGCACACACACACACACACACACACACACACACACACACACACACACACACACACACACACACACACTATATATATATATATATATATATATATATGCATGTATGTATGTTTATGTATATATGTATGTATGTTTATAAATGTACACACACACACACACATATATATATATATATATATATATATATATATATATATATATATATATATATATATATATATATATATATATATATATATATATATATATATATATATATATATATATATATATATATATATATATATATATATATATTTATATATATATATATATATATATATATATATATATATATATATATATATATATATATATATATATATATATATATATATATATATATATATATATTAATTTACTACATAATTTACTCAAGTCGCCTCAATTGTTTTGAAATGGATAAACATTTACTAAGAAGGTAGGGAGCAGAGGGTTACACTAGACACTCAGTGTTTGACTAGAGAAAATATAGTAGTGGTGTTTCACGCGGTTCACTTTGAGAGCCACTTTTGTTTCTTGTTCATACCAGAGTCTGCAAACACATTTTTGAATATATTTGCCGATGCTGCAAAGATTGTGAAGAAAGTAAACGACGAGAACAATTGTAGAGAACTTCAGGAATATCTAAATAGTGTGCATGATTGGTCGCAAGAGTGACCAAAAAAATTCAGTTCTTCAAAATGTGAGGTGATTAGAACTTTTGCAAGTGCAATTAAGCCCAGTTTGGGTACTCAATAGCTGGTGCAGAACTTCAAGAGACAGCGAAATAAAGAGATCTAGGAATAAACATATTGGCAGATTTGTCTCCGGAAATGCATATTAATGGCATAGAAATGGCTGCATATCCTTTCTCAGCAACTGCTGCGGGTAGCCTTTAGATACATGAACAAGGAGACGTTTAGAAATATTTATGTAACTTATTTGAGTTCAGAGCCTAAATGTGCAGCACTCTTTTGGAATCTGCTCTTGAAAAAGCATATAAATAAGCTGGAGAAAGCTCTGAGACATGTGACGAAACTGGTACCAGAAATACGCAAACTTATTTATGAGGAGATGCTGAGGGAACAAGTCGTACCATCACTCGAGGGTAGAAGACTAAGGTGAGATATGGTGACGGGTTTGAAATTCCTTCATGATTTTGACAAATTGGATAGGGATCGATATCTTGATATGGCTGGCACTAGAACTAGAGATCTGAAGCTTTGAAAAAAAAAAAAACTTTGGCGAATGTAGGGAATTACTTTTTGGAGTAGGATTAGTTGATGATTGGAATTTGCTAAGCAAGGAAGTAGTTAATGCTAACTCAATTCATAGTTTAAAGGACTAATATGATAAGCATCAATGAAGTACTGCTTACATGGAATACGTGCTTCCGAAGATCATCCTTCATCGTCAGGTTTTGACATACTTTGAAGGGAAATGGGACGCCTGTACTTACTTGGTTCTTCATTGTCTCCCTCTTAGAATACTACACAAACAATCATCTCACATTTCCAGACCTTAAGAGGCATCCTTGTGACAATGGAGGAGGTGTTGATAATCACAGTTATTTTGAAAGCTAATAATGGTAATGAATCTTTCAGAAATTTAGGTGATATTCCATCTACTCCACGAGACTGTTTATTTTCTACTTTTTTTTTATTATATTTACTACAGAGGTAATACCTCCAGGTTGAGGTCTCCATAGAACACCTTTGATTTTGGTTTGTTTGGATACTATTTGACTGTTAGCTTTCATAAACCTCTTTTCCCATGTATGCATAAATGTTTTTAAAAATTTCACATTACTGATGGATCATTTACACTTATCTAAGGAGCAGAAGTCTTTTTATTTGGTACAGTATCATTTATAATCTTTCATATGTTGCCTTTTTTACTATTACAATCCCAGAACTTGCTGCTGTAGTTATTAGTATTAACCTGTTTAATGAGTTTTAACAAGTTTTTTGGCGTTTATACCACGCCTCATTTAATTCATCGTAATTTTAGTTTAATATTTGTGTCATTTTAGTTTGATTTGATATTAAAATTTTTATTTCATCATTTAGCCATGGTGTGGGGTGGGTCAGAGGAGGACGCAGGGGATAGGGCGATATAGAGACGATTGATCCACTGTGGCGACCCCTGACGGGAGAAGCCGAAAGATTTAAAGATGATTTATCCATGGAGCAGTAGGGTTACGGGTTATTTTCTGAATGTTGGGCAACAAATATTTAATCAGCAAGGCAAGAAG
>JAXCGZ010015103.1:172500-180000 GCA_037179515.1 Halocaridina rubra
ATTTGTCTCTCCACTCCTTAGCTCTTTTACACCCATTATCGAACCATTTCTCTCTGGCATGAATTACACCTACTTTGGTGACAGGTATGCAGCAATCTACTATCTTCCCATATTTCTCACAAAAGATGTCATACATTTCTTGTACAGATTTGTTGTAAAATAAGGTTCTCCAGTCAATAACTGCAAAAAGCTCATTCATTTTGATGTAATCTCCTTTCTGATAGTTCCTCCTCATGTCCTCAGTGCCTCTACTCTCAGGAAGAATGTCTTCAATGATATACTCCATCAACAACACACAGTGGTCACTCTTTCCAATTGGTGGTTCATACTCAATATTTTCAATATCCAACACATTATCTGTGAACACCAGATCAAGTAGTGATGGCTCATCCCCACCCCTGGCTCTTGTTGGTTCCATTACATGTTGGTGTAGGAAATTCCCTTGTACGCAATCTAGGAATCTTGCCCCAAAGGAGTCCTCACCACTGTGTGGGTCAAGATTTATCCAATCTATCTCTTTATGATTAAAGTCTCCCATAATCAAAATCCTACATTTTTTCTCCCGCGCCATGTTAACAACTGAGTTTATGACTTCAATCGTACCTATATGACTTTCCTCATAAATTTCAAGCCTATTTTGGTTCCTTGGTGGGTTGTATACAACAGTTATTATAATGCTCTCTGACCCAGTATTTATGCGAGCAACAAGAAATTCCCTGAACTCACTTTCTATAGCCAAGTTTATTTCTTCAACTTGAATCCTCTCACTTATGAGCAGTGCTATCCCTCCACCAGTCCTCTCAGATCTTTCGACCCTTAGTATTCTGAAGCCCTTAGGAAAAACTGTGACACTGTTTATGTCCTCACTCAACTTAGTCTCTGTAATTGCTACTATATCTGCCTTACTGTTATGAATCCTATCTTTTAATTCTACTGCCTTACCAGCTAATCCATCAGCATTTGTGTATAACAATCTTAATGAGGCCCCATCCCCTGATCTTCTGTCATTATCTTCTTTATCTCCCCTTTGTCTGGAAGTATTCCGTAACGAAAATTTTTCTTCTCTTCTTCATTTCTTTCATCATTTAACCTTCTTGCCTCTTGCAACAAGTTTTTGATCTTTCCCATCTCTTCCTGTGTTCTGTATCGTCTAATGAACACTTCTTTGCATTCTTGAAGGTCTTTTAGACTTTTTTTTCTCAACAATATTTCCCTACATGTCTCCCCTCTCTCAAAGGTTACTTTTGTTGGTCTCGGCTTTCCTTCCCTCGAATATTTACCTAGTTGGTGTATGTTTACAATATCCTCAGGACCACATACTACTCCAAGCTTTCTTATCAGGTCTACAACGTTAGCTTTATTTTCTTCAAGTCTCCCCTGCCATGTTGGCTCCTGGGATTCACTTATGCCTGAGATTACCACTGTCTTCTCCTTATCAAGTGCCTGTCTGATGAGTGGGTTTGCCCTTTCCATCACAACGTCTTTCATTTTTTCGATTACTGTCTCTTTATAGTCAACTGTTTGTATGTTTTCCAGTGCCACCACCTTTACAGCCTCTTTTACTGCCACATTCCCCTTTAGTGCATCAGCAAAGGACGTTTTCATGGCATCATTTTCCATATTCAGCTCCTGGAACTCTTTTCTGAACTGTTCAATGTTTTCCTTAATCTGAACATTCCAAGCAGCAATCTCGTCTCTCTCAGAAGATAGCAGTGAACTAACATCTAATTCCTTTAGGTTGTCATTTAGCTGTTTGTTTTTATCTTCTTGTTTAGAAATTCTAGATTCTAGTTGACTCTTTTCCCCTTCCAGCTTCTTTATTCTTTTTTCTAGTTCCTTTCTCTCCTGCCCTTGTGCTTTATTTGCTTCCTCCAAAGATCTTATTTGTTCTCTGAGTGTTTCATTCTCTTTCATTTCTCCATCCATATTCCGAATTTTATCATCAAGGCTTGTAACCATTTCCTCTAACTTCTTGATTCTCTGTTTAAGTCCTCTGATGACTACCCCTTCTCCCGACCCATGGGTGTACCCATGTGTGTGTGTGTGTGTGTGATTACCTAATTGTGATTACCTAATTGTGTTTACGGGAAAGAGCCCAAAGCTCGTATCTTCCCGTCTCCTGATCGGTTCCATTTTTAGACTTAGTGATACTTATCATACCTGTCCTTAAAACTATGGATTGAGATAGCATTAACTACCTCCTCGCTTAGCGAATTCCAATTATCAACTACTCTTACACTGAAAAAGTATTTCCTTACATCCTGCAAACAAGTTTTCTTACGAAGCTTCAAACTATGACCTCTAGTTCTAGATCCAGCCATATCGAAATATCGATCCCTATCCACTCTATCATAACCATGAAGGAATTTAAAGACTGTCACCATATCCCCCCTTACTCTTCTAGCTTCGAGTGATGGCAAGTCTAATTCCCTCAGCCTCTCATCATAACCGAGATTGCGTATTTCTGGCACCAGTTTCGTGGCATGTCTTTGAACTTTTTCAAGCTTAGCTATGTGCTTTTTCAAGTGCGGATTCCAAAAGGGGGCTGCATATTCGAGTTTTGGCCTCACATAGGTTACATAAATATTTCTGAACATTTCCTTGTCCATGTGCCTGAAGGCTACCCTTACATTTGATAAGAATGCATATGCTGCCCTTACTACGCCATTTATATGTATTTCTGGAGACAAATCTGCCAGTATGTTTACTCCTAGATCTCTCTCATTTTCTGTCTCTTGAAGTTGTACTCCAGCCACCGAGTAGTCAAGCTTGGGCCTTCTTGCACTTGTACCCATTCTCATTACCTTACATTTTGAGGTATTGAATTTCATTAGCCACTTTTCTGACCACTCATGCAGATTATTTAGATCCTCCTGAAGTTCTCTACCATTGTTCTCGTTTTTTACTTTCTTCACAATCTTTGCATCATCTGCAAACATATTCATGAATGAATTTACAGACTCTGGTAGGTCATTTACATATACAAGGAACAAAAGTGGCCCTAAAACTGAACCCTGTGGAACTCCACTACTAACTCTTCTCCATTCAGACACTGAGTGTCTTACTCTAACCCTCTGTTCCCTTCCTTCTAAGTAAGTTTTTATCCATTCCAAGACATTTCCACCTATTCTAGCCATTGATTGCAGCTTCCTAATAAGTCTCCCATGTGGAACAGTGTCAAACGCTTTCTGGAAGTCTAGGAATATGCAATCTGCCCAGCCCTCTCTTTCCTGTAAGATTTGGCTTACCTCATCATAAAATTCTAATAAGTTTGTTACTGTTGATCTTCCTTCTCTGAAGCCATGTTGCCTCACTGACAAAAAGTTGAAGGATTCCAAGTGAAGAGAGATATGTTTCCTTAGTAGTTTCTCCATAAGTTTGCAAACTATGCTGGTCAAGGAAACTGGTCTATAGTTCAGAGCCGTATCCCTCCTTCCCTTTTTGAAGATAGGTATCACATTTGCTTGTTTCCAGCATCTTGGAATCTCCCCCGACTCCAGTGACTCCTTAAATATGATACTTAGTGCCACTGATATTGTGTTTGCGCATTTTTTAAGCACATGAGGGGATATATCATCAGGACCTGTAGCTTTATGAACATCTAAATCCATCAGCGCTTTGCATACCTCTGTGGCTGTAAGGTTGATGTTCTCTAATACCGGCCCTTGAGCTTCTATCACTGCAATCTGAGGGGGTGGGGTATTTTCTACTGTAAATACTGACTGAAACTCCTTGTTCAATTCTTTGCAGATCTCTTCGTCCGTCTCAGTGATGCTTCCATCCGCTCTCTTTAGCCTTAAAACCTGTTCTTTTACCTTCAGTTTTCCTCTGATAAAGCTGTGGAAAAGCTTGGGATTTTCTTTAGCCTTCCTGGTGATGTCCCTCTCATAATCTCTCTCTGCCTCTCTCCTTTTACTTAGGTAGTCATTTCTTGCTCTTTTGTAGGTTTGCCAGGCATTTATGTTTTTTCTCCTCCTATACCTTTTCCAGCATTTGTCTCTCCACTCCTTAGCTCTTTTACACCCATTATCGAACCATTTCTCTCTGGCATGAATTACACCTACTTTGGTGACAGGTATGCAGCAATCTACTATCTTCCCATATTTCTCACAAAAGATGTCATACATTTCTTGTACAGATTTGTTGTAAAATAAGGTTCTCCAGTCAATAACTGCAAAAAGCTCATTCATTTTGATGTAATCTCCTTTCGGATAGTTCCTCCTCATGTCCTCAGTGCCTCTACTCTCAGGAAGGATGTCTTCAATGATATACTCCATCAACAACACACAGTGGTCACTCTTTCCAATTGGTGGTTCATACTCAATATTTTCAATATCCAACACATTATCTGTGAACACCAGATCAAGTAGTGATGGCTCATCCCCACCCCTGGCTCTTGTTGGTTCCATTACATGTTGGTGTAGGAAATTCCCTTGTACGCAATCTAGGAATCTTGCCCCAAATGAGTCCTCACCACTGTGTGGGTCAAGATTTATCCAATCTATCTCTTTATGATTAAAGTCTCCCATAATCAAAATCCTACATTTTTTCTCCCGCGCCATGTTAACAACTGAGTTTATGACTTCAATCGTACCTATATGACTTTCCTCATAAATTTCAAGCCTATTTTGGTTCCTTGGTGGGTTGTATACAACAGTTATTATAATGCTCTCTGACCCAGTATTTATGCGAGCAACAAGAAATTCCCTGAACTCACTTTCTATAGCCAAGTTTATTTCTTCAACTTGAATCCTCTCACTTATGAGCAGTGCTATCCCTCCACCAGTCCTCTCAGATCTTTCGACCCTTAGTATTCTGAAACCCTTAGGAAAAACTGTGACACTGTTTATGTCCTCACTCAACTTAGTCTCTGTAATTGCTACTATATCTGCCTTACTGTTGTGAATCCTATCTTTTAATTCTACTGCCTTACCAGCTAATCCATCAGCATTTGTGTATAACAATCTTAATGAGGCCCCATCCCCTGATCTTCTGTCATTATCTTCTTTATCTCCCCTTTGTCTGGAAGTATTCTGTAACGAAAATTTTTCTTCTCTTCTTCATTTCTTTCATCATTTAACCTTCTTGCCTCTTGCAACAAGTTTTTTATCTTTCCCATCTCTTCCTGTGTTCTGTATCGTCTAATGAACACTTCTTTGCATTCTTGAAGGTCTTTTAGACTTTTTTTTCTCAACAATATTTCCCTACATGTCTCCCCTCTCTCAAAGGTTACTTTTGTTGGTCTCGGCTTTCCTTCCCTTGAATATTTACCTAGTTGGTGTATGTTTACAATATCCTCAGGACCACATACTACTCCAAGCTTTCTTATCAGGTCTACAACGTTAGCTTTATTTTCTTCAAGTCTCCCCTGCCATGTTGGCTCCTGGGATTCACTTATGCCTGAGATTACCACTATCTTCTCCTTATCAAGTGCCTGTCTGATGAGTGGGTTTGCCCTTTCCATCACAACGTCTTTCATTTTTTCGATTACTGTCTCTTTATAGTCAACTGTTTGTATGTTTTCCAGTGCCACCACCTTTACAGCCTCTTTTACTGCCACATTCCCCTTTAGTGCATCAGCAAAGGACGTTTTCATGGCATCATTTTCCATATTCAGCTCCTGGAACTCTTTTCTGAACTGTTCAATGTTTTCCTTAATCTGAACATTCCAAGCAGCAATCTCGTCTCTCTCAGAAGAGAGCAGTGAACTAACATCTAATTCCTTTAGGTTGTCATTTAGCTGTTTGTTTTTATCTTCTTGTTTAGAAATTCTGTGTGTGTGTGTGTGTGTGTGTGTGTGTGTGTGTGTGTGTGTGTGTGTGTGTGTGTGTGTGTGTGTGTGTGTGTGTATTTTAACAGATATTTTTATCTAAGAGGTAATTTATATTTGTAAAATTCTCATCTTATATTGGAATATTTAAAATACCTTTGCACATTTTCATTATAATAATAATAATAATAATAATAATAATAATAATAATAATAATAATAATAATAATAATAATAATAATAATAATAATAATAATAATAATAATAATAATAATAATAATAATTATAATAATAATAATAATAATATTGCAGTATGTGAACATTTTTACAAATGTAATTGCTAATTATAGTTCGTTTCTGTGATTTTCTCTTGTCAAACTGTCTTGCTAAGTTTAATTTTAAAGGATCTAATGTACATGTGTGTGTGTGTGTGTGTGTGTGTGTGTGTGTGTGTGTGTGTGTGTGTGTGTGGTGAGAGTGAGAGAGAGAGAGAGAGAGAGAGAGAGAGAGAGAGAGAGAGAGAGAGAGAGAGAGAGAGAGAGAGAGAGAGAGAGAGAGAGAGAGAGAGATTATTATTTATTTTATTTTATTAATTTATTGCTCCAAGGCGTCAGACATTACATGAATTCATACAAATAATGCTTCAAATGGATACACAACCAAGAATAGAACATAGTTTACAGGGAGGTGTACACATTGCTAAAACATTGCTGCATACTAACACACAACTCACAGTATGGCAGCACAGAGTACATTATATACAAAAGTAAAGCTCAGAGAAACACAGAACACACAAACAGAATTATACAGCAACATACAGAAAATATATGTATAATTCAATATAATTAATGGCCACCAAAGTGAGGATAACGAGCAAGAATGACATCAAGATTGTCATCATTAAGTAAAAACAAGCAGATCTGTATTAAGTTCTGACCTCGTGGTAAAACATCTCTCACTGTGGGGCACTGAAGACAATAGTGGTCAAGAGTGTTAGCATTAGGACGGTCGCATAATTTACAGGAGGTGTACTGTGGCATATCTAGTCTGGGAGACCTGCCATAAAGGCTGATACCCCATTCTGAGCCGAGCACTAACTACTTAGAGAGAGAGAGAGAGAGAGAGATGAGATTTTTCTTCAAGCTAATTATTTGTCTATACAGTCAGTCATCCTGTCGATCTTTTCTTCTTCTTCCTCCTGCTCCTCGTCCTTATCATTTTAATCCACATTTTTCCATCTTACTTATCCTTTTCTATCTGATTTCTTACCCTTTTGTCTATCAGCCTGTAAAGATGACACCTCATCCCAACTCTAAGGCCAGCCACTTCCTCTTTGTATGTGAAGGAAGATTTACTCTCTGTAAGGTGGTAATAATCCCTCTTCCCATCCAGAGAAATATCCTCCCTCTCTCCCTTCATTAATGGGATAGGAGGAGGATCATGTTTATAGAAGCAGAGCGGAGCAATCCGGCAATCCTACCCCTTCTCTTTTCCAGCTCGCCTGACCTTGCTTTACACACACACACACAAGCACACACACACACACACACACACACACACACACACACACACACACACACAAACACACACACACACACACACGCACATTTGAACACGCGCATACTCATATATATATATATATATATATATATATATATATATATATATATATATATATATATATATATATATATATATATATATATATATATATACATATATATATATATA
>JAXCGZ010015103.1:185000-197500 GCA_037179515.1 Halocaridina rubra
ACAGTCAGAGCTAAGAAATGACAGAGGTAATGACAAACTTGAAAATCAATTTTTTTTTTTAATACATTCGTTTATAAGTTTTGTATACAACTTCTTGTAATATACAAATTTCATAGGAACTTGTAAAATTATTGCTATTATTAGGAGCGTGCTAGTACCCACATCACAACTATGCAATAAATGAGCTCCTGAACAATTCCAAAAATGAATCTATTATTTTTTTTTTCTTTTATTTTTTAAATGTCAAATGTACAATATTTACAATTGTTAAATGATTACAAAATTACATTGGAAAATTCTTTAGTTAATATATTCTGTATATTACTTGCATAACAAATATTCAAGAACCATTTCAAATAATTAAATTTACCTTTAATTAAACATAAAGTTCCCCATTCAGTCAAGTTCTGTGTACGACTAGTCCATACACAATATAGATAATTACAAATAAGCAGAACTGCAGTGTTCTCATCTCTTCTACTTCTTCCTTTAATATCTAACATTAATAATTTTAGCCAGTTATTATCTTGTACTGAACACATCAAATTAAATTTACTTTTAAACCAATGAAAAATATTTTTTTATTCTTATACAAAAATAGAATATATGCATTGTATATTCAGGTTCACCACAAAAGTCACAATTTCCATTATTCTTAATTCCTAACATTTCTAAATGTTTATTTGTGGGTAATTTTTCATGTAAATATTTAAATATAAATTCTCTCTCCCTTAAACCAACTACTGGATGATTAAAATTTTTCCATATATTACTCCACTGTAGCAAAGGATAATCTTTCTCTACTAATGGCTGTGACTTAACAAATATAACAGAATATATGCCTTTACTTTTTATATGAGGAAATTTAGCATGTTTACACATTTTTCTTATGTTTTCCACTACACCAGAGTAAAACATGGGACATATATATGATACATCTGGATACTTATTTGTGTTTACTAAATAGCTTAGTCTTATGCTACAATAATAAATATTTAATAGTCTTCCTTCCAAAGTTTCTTTAAGGCTAGTAGCTGTAAGAATTGCAGCAGCTTTATTAAAAACATCTACTATACCAAGACCCCCTTCACTTTTAGGCAAAAGCAAGGTAGCTCTACGGATGGGATGATAGCTACCCCTCCAAAGATACCTGAATATTAAAAAATTTACTTTTTGTGCAAATCTCTTGCTTAATGGAAGTGTATGGGCTACATACCATACTTTCGATAATAAAATACAATTCACAATTATTGCCTTCTGAAAAATTGTAAGATACCTTTGGGCAAGCATACTGGTCCGTTTCTCTAGTTTTTCTATTATTATATTCCAATTCATTTCCATTGTCATCTTCTCGTCTTCACAATAAGAAATTCCCAATATCTTTAGATTATATTCTGTTTTAAGCCAACGAAGAGGCCAGTCATTTTTACCATGCCATTTCCCTATCCCAGTTATACTACTTTTATCTCTATTTAAAAGGGCACCACTTGCTTTTTCAAATAAATGTATTTCCTTAAAAACCTCAACTATAGATTCCTCTGTTGATACAAACACAGATGAATCATCTGCAAATCCTTGCATGCAAATTTTCCATCCATTTGGAAGCTGTGGTGATATTATTCTTTTATTATTCTTAATACCTAAAAAGAGAGGTTCTTGGTAAATTACATATAACATCATTGACAGTGGACATCCTTGTCTCACAGATCTCATAATTGGAAAAACATCACTCAACATTCCATTAATACTCAACCGACTGCAACAATCTTTATATAACATTTTCATCCAACTAATATACAAATCTGGAATTCCTAACTTATTCATAATTTTAAACAAAAAATCGTGGTGAACAGTATCAAATGCTTTATTCCAATCTAACTTCATAATAGCCATTGCATAATTATTTTTATAAGTATAATGAATAATGTCTCTAATATTATTATTGCAATGCACTATTGATCTACCTTTAACACTGCAAAACTGTTCAACAGAGATCAATTTATTCATTACCGTCTTTAATCTGTTGGCCAAAAACTTAGCAATGATTTTATAGTCTACATTCAAGAGTGAAATTGGTCTCCATCCACTCAGTGTTTGATCTTCACTTCCCTTACTCAACAATATTATTATGCCCTCATTTTGTAAGTTCGAAAGTTCCTGTCTGTCCAATATATGTTTTATCACTTCAAAAAAATCATTTCTAATTATTTTCCAAAATTCTTTGTAAAATTCTGATGGTAATCCATCTATTCCTGGCGCTTTCCCTGTACCCATATCTTTAATCACATTCCCTAATTCTAACATACTAATATTACCAATTAAATCTTTAAGGTCAATATCATTTAATTTATTACAACATAAATCCAGTAACATATCTTGTAACTGACAGTCACCTTCCACCTTATCATACAAGTTCCCATAAAAATCTTTAGCATGAGTTAAAATTGCTTTAGTATTATTCAATATCTGTCCATTGACACCTTTTATATTCTGCATTATCTTATTATTTCTATTGACTTTCTCTTTCTTTAATAAATATGGAGACATTTTCTCTCCTTCAATTTTATCTTTCATTCTAGCCCTTATTTTCACTCCTTCACATATTTCATTCTGAATCCTTTCTATTTTATTTTTCACTGAATGTATTATATCAAAGTCTATAATTCCTACATTAGCCTTTTGGTATAATTCTTTTAACCTACATTGTAGTAAATTTATCAGCCCATATTTTTCTGCTAAGATTTTTTTTGACATTTTAACAAAAAAACTTTTAATTTTCTCCTTGCAATAAATCCACCACTTGATCAAGTTATTAAACTTATACTGCTCTCCTTTTAAGAACTGCCATAGTACGCTAAAATTTTCTTTTACATCCTCTCTATTTAGAATGCTGACATTTAATTTCCACGTACCTTTACCTTTATTAGTTGACAAAAAGTTGATACTAGTAATTACCATACAATGATCTGAAAATGCTATAGGTACTGTTTTACATGAATTTATATGATTAAACAGACTTTTAACATATATTCTATCAATACGGGATGCATAATTTGTCTTAATATATGTATAATCTGTTACATAATTGATACTTGCAGCATCTCTAAAACCAGTCCCTTTAAGTAATTCACAAAATTTTTTTGATATTACAGTTTTATCTAAAGTACTAACATCTTTTACATGAGTTACACTATTAAAATCCCCTGCAAAAATTGTGTCATCTATATTTAGTCTTAAATAATATAATAATCTATCAAAAAAATCTTCTCTCTCTCTTTTCTTATTCGAGCCCGATGGGGCATAAACATTAAGTAAATGAATTTCCTTACCACCAGTTCTTATCTTTAAGCTTAGTATTCTATAGTCCATCTCTTGTTTTATAACAGTTATAGGAGACAATCGTTTACTGATCAATATTGCAACACCTCCTTTTAAATAAGTAGTTGGATTTATAAATACTTCATAATATTGCTCTATATGATATAATGAATTTCCTGCCTTAATGTTATGTTCTTGCAACATTATTATGTCTAGTTTATAAAGATTAGCAAGATAAATTAATTTTAATTCTTTCCTATCGTCATTCAAACCATTGATATTTAGCGTACAAACAGTCAGAGCCATGGAAAAAATATATATAAAAGAGAATATAATGTGATAAAAAAAAGAAACATTACCCTACCAACTTTCGTTTCTTAACATTACTAATTTCCAACTTCTTATTCTTTTTTATTTTGAGTTTACCTCCTTTTTTTACTTTAACAAACCACTGTTCTTCCTTACACTCCTCACTTATCGACATTCCTTCAGAAAATGTTTCTTCACCAGTTTCAGTGCTTGACGATTCGCCATCTTTATCCGTTGTTTCTTTATTTATTTCCGTTATCTCATTATCTTCAAGTACGTCTTCTTTTATAACCTTATCTAGGGCATTACACACTTCTTTGTCCTCTTCATTTACGCTTAATTGAGAAAAAGTTCCTTGATCCATATCTTTATTATCTGCAGTCCTATGCACTTCCACCGTTGTTACACCTGTTTCCAAAGGTACATCCTCTTTCCTCTTGTTAAGAGTTTGATCATCATTTGGGAATGGTTCCTCTTGACTGCTACTAATGTGTGTCCTTTCCTCTTCATTTTCATCTGTGCATTCACTTTCATCTGTACATATTCCACTGGCTAATTGTATTTCTTGTACTTGCGGCTCCTTTGTTTTTTGTTTGTTATCTCCATCCTTTGTTTCATTGTCTGCTCTTCCCTCCTCTAAATTCCCTGTAGAGTTATCTTTATTAGCATTTACTTCTTGAATGGTGTGTCCAGTCCTCTTATTTTCCTCTACGTCTTGTGCACTATTCCTTTTCCTTTGAATATCAGGAAAATCTGTAGTATTATATATATTTATCCTGTCATCTAATTCAAAGTAACAATCAGCGGCCATGTGATTCTCCCTGCCACATTTAAAGCAAGTTTTCTGCTGTCCATTATAGTAGAATACGATATTATGACCGTGAATATTTAATGAGGAGGGTACACTCCTCTTCAATTCCATCCTAGCTGTTCGTATACCATTTAGAAGTCCCTCAGCCTTTCCGTATGCAAACCGGTTTAATCTGATTCCATAAACTTTTCCATAATTCTCAAGAATTCTCTCCAAAATTGCATTATCCATATCAAAGGGTGCATAGCGAATGGATATATAAGTATATTGTCTACTAAAGTTAATAATTCTTACCGTTTTGCCATTACCAACATCGACATCTTTCTCATCATACTGATCACAAAAAGCTTGAAAGATGTATGATTTACTAAATTTTAAAACATACTTTGTCTTGCTTATCTGCTGAAACCCAACAATATCATTATGCTCAATTTTCAGTACTTCAAAAATTGCATTGCACACTGCGCTATAATCAGGGCTAAATGAAAAAAAGAGCCCTATGGAGTCCTGTCTCCTAATAGGCGGAGAAAAAGAACTCATCTTACATCAGGCTGTTTATGACGCAAGAATAGTCCTAGGGCATGTTCTCTTTTCGCCCATACCGCAAGGGTACCGCCCACAAAAGATTATGCTTATAAATCTAAGACTGTGCGCGATATACAAACACTTATAAGCACAAATCAATCACTGTCACATTAAGCCTAATGTCTCAAAAAATAAAGTTCCAAAACGTTCTATTTCACTGGAAGAACGAAGAAAAATACAGCGCTTTCAAAACGATGTTTACAACTCCGCTTCTCCAACTCGACTCCTCAATTCAAACATAAAAAGAAAAGTGTTGAACAAGCACTAGATGCTGCTAAAGACAATTACTTCAAAGAAAAATTTAATTCTTGCTGGGGTAACAGTCGGGAATCATGGCGGGTTTTTAAAGACATGTTACCTGGTGTAAAGAAATCCAAGTCACCAAATTATGACAATCCGTTTGAGAAAGCTAACGAATTTAATGAATATTTTACTGAAATTGAAGAACAAGCTTTTAGAAAATCTCAAGAAGGAATGGAACATACGCCACTATCACACTGGGCAAGCGAATCCCCACATCCTAATATCGCTCGCTTTAGACAACAACCTGTAGATGTAAACAGTCATTTAAACTTTCAAAAATCTTAATGAAGCAAAATCAGTAGGCTCAGACGATATACCGTTCAGATATTTGATGGATTCTCTTCCAATTTTATTTTTTTTATATTACAATCATTGTTAATACGTTAATAGTGACAGGTATATTCCTTAATCTATGGAAACACCCATATGTACTACCTTTTTATAAAAATGGGGATATAGATGCTGTCGGAAACTACAGACCCATCTCTTTACTACCAATTCTTTCAAAGGTTCTAGAAAAAATAGTGGAAACACAGCTCGTGTAATTTCTAGAAGCTAATTCTTTGTTCTCAGAGAGCCAACACGGCTTCCGAAGATACTTGTCAACAGAACGCATTTATAGTAACATGGATAACCAACAAGTATCTCTACTATTATTGCTAGATCTATCAAAGGCATTCGATAGTGTATCCCATGACATTCTTCTAAGAAAATGTAATAAAATAAATATCGATGAATTCTGGTTCAGTGATTATTTAAAAGATAGATGCCAATCTGTAAAAATCAATTCTGTTGTGCTAACACCTAGAAATGTGAGATTTGGGGTTCCTCGTGGATCAATTCTAGGACCTGTTTTGTTTTTAATCTATATAAATGATATGGCTGGAGTTCTAGAAAGATATTTTTTGGTACAGTATGCGGATGATTGTCAGTTGGTATTATCTGATAAAGTATGTAATGTAGAAGATATTTTAAAGTTAGCAGAATATGCATTGGATGAGGCAAAAGTATATTTTCAGAAAAATGGATTGAATGTAAACGAACAAAAAACACAATGCATGTTTGTTGGTTCACGCCAGTTAATATCTCTTCTTCCCCCTAATATCAAGATTAATTTTGGTAGTACTGTGATCACACCATCTGCATCTGTAAAGGATTTAGGAGTCAATATGGACACTTATTTCTTATATGACGTACATATCAGTCATATTGTCAAGAAGGTAAGCGTCGTATTAATGATAATAAATAGAATAAAAGATAGATTCGATAAATCAATGAGAATCATGGTTGTTCAGTCACTAGCCCTTAGTATAATGAATTACTGTTCCAAAATATGGGGCATGACCACTAAACAGCAGCTTGACAGGGTTCAAAAAGTTGAAAATTTCGCAGCAAAAATAACTACAGAAGGAGCTAAAAAATATGACCACGTCACCCCAATCTTAAAGGAACTAAATTGGTTAAAAATTGAATCCAAAATAGAATTTGATATCTGTGCCTTTACTTATAAAATATGCCATAACTTCCTTCCTGGCTATTTTCTTTTCCCTCTGTAAGTGACATGAACCCACGTTCTACTCGACAATCTAGAGATCTATTTGTGCCAAGAACAAGAACAGATTTGGGAGGAAAGTCAATAACTGTTAGAGGACCTAGAGACTGGAACAACATCCCAGATGATGTAAAAGACTCCTCTTCTTTTCAAGCATTTAAAAGGAAGCTTAAATTTTATATTTTCAATTCACTATATAATCAATAACTGTAATAGATGAGAAAGATCATTATTTTACATTTTTTGACAATTATATTTTTTAGATGTATAAGTTTTCATAGTAATGCGAAGTTCTTTTATGTATAAAATTTTGAAATATCAGTAGCTCAGTTTTTGATATCTTCATTGTGATTAAATTTTATGTCATATTTTACTTCATGTCTTTTATGTTACTTTGTATCTAAATTTTATATATCATATTTTACTTCATGTCTTTTTATGTTAATTTGTGACAATTTTATACATCATATTTTACTTCATGGCTTTTATGTTACTTTGTGACTAAATTTTATATATCATTTTTTACTTCATGTCTTTTATGATTCATAAATCTCTTAATGCAACGGATTTTATTTTGTATATAGTAAGCTAGTCTAAATTTTAATACCACGTATCTTAATATGATTACATTCTTAATTGATTCTTAGTAGGAACTTTCATTCCTAACAATGCTAATGATTGTTTCAAGTTTTTAGACTGTTTCAAGTAACATGCCAACACTCGGACGGTATATACCTTGTACTGTAAATTATGAAGAATAACCAATGTATCTTTTGGAAATAAACTTTTTAATTTTGATTTTGATTTTATTTTGATTTGACTTTCTCTCTCTCTCTCTCTCTCTCTCTCTCTCTCTCTCTCTCTCTCTCTCTCTCTCTCTCTCTCTCTCTCTCTCTCTCTTTCAGAGAATTATATATTAATTTTTTTTATTATTGATAGCTGTATTTTATATTGTAGCTTCCTTACTGTGTTTTTGGTTACACATCCAAAGGGTTATTGGAGATGAAACGTGTGAAGAATCATTTACATTATTTTTGTTGTTGTGATTATTGTTATTTTTCTTCTTCTTCTTCTTCTTCTTCTTCTTCTTCTTCTTCTTCTTCTTCTTCTTCTTCTTCTTCTTCTTCTTCTTCTTCTTCTTCTTCTTCTTCTTCTTCTTCTTATTATTATTATTATTATTATTATTATTATTATTATTATTATTATTATTATTATTATTATCGTTATTATTATTATCATCATTTTGATTATTATTGTTGCTGTTGTTTTTGCTGTTGTTGCTCTGGGTGTTGTTGTTGTTGTTTCTAGCAATAGTAGTAGTAGTTGAAGCAGAAATAATAGTAGTAGGAGTAATATCTACAAGAATACAATTTATATACCAAATGAATGACTTGGCAGATAGCGAGCTAATTAATATTATGCAATATATATTTTTTCTTTAGAGAAAGTGGGTAGATTTTAGGGAGAAAATAAATGTGTTTGTAATTACCTAATTGTGCTTACGGGAAAGATCGATATGCTCTTACATCCCCATCTTCGGTTCCAATTTTGTACTCCGTGATATTTATAAAATTTGTCTTTAAAACTATGAATTGAGTTAGCATTAACTACATCTTAACTTGGCGAATTCCGAACATCAACTATTCTTACACTAAAAAAACAGTTCCTTACATCCTGCAAAGAAGTTTTCTTATGAGGCTTCAAACTATGACCTCTAGTTCTAGTGCCAGCCATATCAAAATATCGATCTCTATCCACTCTGTCAAAACCATGAAGGAATTTAAGAACCGTCACCATATCCCCCTACATTCTTGTAGCTTCGAGTGATGGAATTTCTAATTCCCCCAATCTCTCCTCATAAATGAGATTGCGTATTTCTGTCACCAGTTTCGTGGCATGTCTTTAAACTTTATCCAGCTTGAACATTTCTCTGTCCATGTGCCTGAAGACTACCCTTACATTTGCTAAGAAAGTATATGCTGTCCTTACTATGCCATTTATATGCATTTTCGGATATAAACATGCCAGTATATTTACTCTTAGAGCTTTCTCTCCTCTTTAGTTTATGGAATTTTTTTGAGAGAGATTGTATTTTTCAAAAATCATCATCAATAAATTTGATTTTGGTTCAGGTATGTTGATGATATTCTTTGTACTATTCCTAATAACTTGCATATAAACGAAGTACTTGGCAATATACACAATAAAGTTCCGTCTATTAAATTCACTATAGATGAAGAAACAAATACCTGTTTGCCAGTTTTAGATGTTTTAAACACAAGGAAGATATACGCATTAAATATAGTATCCAATGTACTTAGAAGACTTATCAGTAATCTGTCATAAGTGCATTTCTACTTTGGACATGATGTTGATGTTAAAAAGTCTATATTCATATTTATGTCCTTGAGAGCCCTTAGAATAGTTATCCCTCCCTCACTATATGGATATGGAAATTGACATAATTTTCAGCATTGGCTTTAAATCATGTTCTCTTGTTTGGTTTGCTGCAAGGTTGTAGTTGTAAAGCCAATGAGTTTTTTTTTCTTTTTTTTTGTAAACCAAAGGTGAAAGTTGTTCTTGATGAATTTGGAAACAATTTATATTTGCCATATTTCTCCGACTTTTTAAGTATACCATGAACCTTTAAAAGATTCGGAAATGATGTATTTAAATATGAATCCACTTTGAGTAAATCCCTTATTAAAAATTTCCCTTATTGCAACTGTAATGGGGATATATAAGATTTCTTGGGGTGATTGTAACAAATATTATATAGGACAGACTTCAAATCCTGAAACAACATAAATCCTATGTAAGAAATGGAAATGTGATAAGTGCATTACTTTTACATCCTAGTACTTCAAATCACAAAATTGATTGGAATAATTCTTCTGTATTCCTTTAATCTAATAACATTGTTAGTAGAATAATAAAATAAACACATTACCATATGTTAAAACACGAATCATACTTTCCCCCTGACCGGGATTCAAATCTAAGACACATAATTACTGTGCCAAGGCGCTATCAACTACATCACTGAAGGTCTAAAAAAGAAACAAATCTTACAGCTTAACTGCTATACTAGGAATGAACGCATTCTATCTGAGTGCCGTTAGGAGAAGCTGTAATATGAACAAAAAGACATTCAAATAGAATGCGTTCATTCCTAGTATAGCAGATAAAGCTGTAAAGTTTGTTTCTCTTTTAGACCTTCAGTGATGTAGTTGATAGCGCCTTGGCACAGTACTTATGTGTCTTAGGTTCGAATCCCGGTCAGGGGTAATATATAATTCAAAGTTAATAGAAATTTTCTTGAATCCGCTCATATCTCTTAAACGAAAAACGATGTCAATATACAAACAGGCTCATTTACACTTAATCCTGTAATTTTAAGCATTTTTTCTAGGGATTTAAAGAATATATTGACTGATCTTGAATGGCAGCTTTTATTTCAAATTAGTGGTAATTAACATACGAACAATACATTTATTCACTCTTGGGAAATGCCTCTGACTTCAAATATTGTATACATACTAAATCTCCCTCTTCTAATTTAGCTCTGGCTGTGATAACGAGTTTCTAAAAATCTAATATACTCTCCATCTCACTTGTTTTCATTTCCTTCGAGGTCAGTATATTCATATGAATATATATATATATATATATATATATATATATATATATATATATATATATATATATATATATATATATATATATATATATATATATATATAAGAACATAAGAACATAAGAATAGAGGACACTGCAACATGCCTACTGGCACACACGAGGCAGCTCCATTTTTGAATTGTATTTTCAGCATGTCTAACCTATTCTATTCTACTCTACTTATTTATTCTATTTTTCTTTTTATGGTTTTTCTAACAAGCACTAACCTATTCATACCCACCCTACCTCTGTCATATGTCTATCTAATCTACATTTGAAGGTGTCTAAGGTATTGGCATTTACTATCCTACTAGGAAGCTTGTTCCATGCATCAGCTACTCTATTACCAAACCAATTTTTACCAATTTCCCTTCTGAACCTAAATTTATCAAGCTTAAATCCATTATTACGAGTTCTGGTTTGATCTTGAATTTTTAAAACTTTATTAATATCTCCCTTGTTAATCCCTTTAAACCATTTATACACTTCAATCATATCCCCCCTAACTCTTCGCCTCTCTAGAGAATGTACATTAAGTTTTTTTAATCTGTCCTCATATGGTAGATTTCTGATGTTGTGTATCATCTTGGTCATTCTTCACTGCACCCTCTCCAAGGATTCAATTTCCATTCTATAATAGGGTGACCAGAATTGCACAGCATAATCTAAATGGGGCCTAACTAATGCAAGATAGAGCTGCAAAATAACTTTTTCCGTCCTATTGCTAACGCTTCTTGAGATAAATCCTAAAATTCTGTTTGCTTTATTTCTGACTGCTGTGCATTGCTCTCTTGGCTTAAGACTACTACTCACATGAACTCCCAAATCCCTTTCACACTGAGAACTCATGATTTCATGGTTATTTAGCTTATAACTAGTATTGTCTTTTATAGTACCCATTTTAACTACTTTACATTTTTCAACATTAAATTCCATTTGCCATTTGTCCGACCATTCAGATAATCTATTTAGATCTTCCTGTAAAGCATGAATGTCTTCTTTTCCATTTATAGTTCTACCTATTTTAGTGTCGTCTGCGAATTTACTTAGGTTACTACTGATATCCGAATCCAGATCATTTAGATATACGATGAATAATAGGGGACCCAGTACCGAGCCTTGTGGTACCCCGCTAGTAACCGAGCCCCACTCTGATTTCTCTCTATTTATGCAAACCATATGTATATGTGTGTGTGCATGCGAGTGTATTTGTATGTATGTATGTATGTATGTATGTATGTAATGTATTTTCTAGTGTGTGTATGTGTGTAAGAGAGAGAGAGAGAGAGAGAGAGAGAGAGAGAGAGAGAGAGAGAGAGAGAGAGAGAGAGAGAGAGAGAGAGAGAGAGAGAGAGAGAGAGAGAGAGATAATTTTATACTATTTCCCTCCATATTAACGAGCAGTCAGTAGATAAGACCTTGGCTTAATATGGTAATGAGGGCATTATTGTTGCCCAAATAAATTATATGAATAAATCTGGGCGAGATAAGGGAATGAGCTCGTTTTTATATTCTTCATTAACAGCAAAATCTAGGACATTGAAGTAACGTAAAATCTGTCATTGCAGAAAAAAAAAGAAAAACAAAACAAAACAGGAACATAAAGTTCTGGTGTCTCCTGGAAATCAGGGAATCACAGAATGCTTAAGTCTATTTTTTGTATGGAATGGAAAACACTAGGAATGGATTAGATGTCGCTTTGTAATAATAATAATAATATGGATGGGTTAATACTCGATGTGAAAGGGAATCAGAAGTTTGTAAAGCATAGAGTGAAAAGTTTTGATATAAATTTAATAAAGAATAAAAAAGAAAAAACTGAATGGGTACATCCTGCTTTTGAGGAAATCTAATAAGTCTGAATAAATGATTTTTTTTTTAACAAAATAGTAGAAATTTGGATGGGTAAAGCTTGGTTTTTGAAATAAATCGGTAAAACTCTTG
>JAXCGZ010015103.1:200000-210000 GCA_037179515.1 Halocaridina rubra
TATATATATATATATATATATATATATATATATATATATATATATATATATATATATATATATATATATATATATATATATATATTATTCTATTCATATTTTGGTTTACTGGGAATTCACTCCGACACTGCTGGATACTGGAATACAGTGTCACTATTAATAAAATCAGAAACACTGTATATGATATGCTTTAGGATTTCTCTTTTTACATATTTAATTCTCGGCTTTACAAAAGGCATGGATAAGTAACTAAAAGTGCGGAGTCATCTTCAATACTCACAGTCACGATTGAAAGACTTTTCTCTTATTTTTGATGTATGGAATCCCAGACAATAAAGTCCTTCGCTAATGAGGCTTGATGACACACAATACCAGTACGTGGTGGGGAGGGATATGGTTGATGTTGGATTGGAGGAGGGAGTTGCAAGGGATAAGAACTAGTGGAGGAAGTTGACTCGAGCGACAGACCCTGCTATTGAGTGGGATTATTAAGGTCGAAGGTTAGAGTATTTTGTTCCTGGGTTCATCAGTATTTAGTTCCTGGGTTCATCCAGTGAGGACGTGCTTCCAGTAGCTCTAGTCTTGACCATACTTAGTACAATGGAGAGTGGTGGTGTTCTTTGTGTTGGTGGTGGTGTCATTGTTGGTGCTGTTTGTGGCTGTGCTGGGGATTTGTCCTCGTCTGACGCAAGCAAACTCATTTTTAATTTAAGAAATGAGTTGGCCGCAGTCAGGCAGGAGGTCAGATCCTTAGGTGAGGAGAACAGGGATCTGAGAGGTAAGGTAGAGGTGTTAACCAGGAAGGGACAATTGAATAGAGAAGACGACTGGAAAGTTGTGAATAAGGGTTCAACGAAGATGGTTCTTAAGAAAAATGATACTTTTAGACTACAAGTTGCTAATTCATTTAGTTCACTTAGAGATGAAGGTGACAGTGGCGGCAGTAATTCTTCAGGACCCATAGAGTCAGATAGGTGTACTAGCGATCGTAGAAATGGAAGTGGGAAAAGCTCTCAGGTCAAGAGCCTAGGTAAGTCTCCCAAGGTCGGAGTAACCCATCCTCCGGATAAGTCTCGTTCTTTGGTAATTGTACAGGATTCGCTATGCAGATATGTAGACAGGAAACTCAGGCATAGAGTTAGAGGAAAATATTTTTTCCCTGGAGCAGGTATGAAGAAGGTGGGTGAGCCAATAAATAGCTGGATTGAGAAAAAAGATGTTGCTTGTTTGATAGCTGGGGGAAATGACGTGCAGGATGGTAGAAGTGAAGAGCTGATTAGGTTGTATAGACAAGCCCTGGATAAGATCAGGAAAAGGGGTGCAGTTCCTTTGATGTGTGGTATTCTCCCTAGGCTTAGCCAAAGTTCAGAGTGGTGGTCTCAAGCTATAGGAGTAAATGCTAGGATGAAAGTCTTCTGTCGGGAGAATAATATAGGTTTTATAGACGGGTGGGATCACTTCACTAGTCGTAAGCATATGTATGCAGGGGATGGAGTGCATCTTTCTAATTCAGGTGTCTCGGTATTGGCTGGTATGATAGACAGAGAGGTAGGGGGGTTTTGTTAGACACAAATAATGAAATGAATAATGCTTGTGCAGAGAAATTAGTCAGTAAGGGTTCAGTAAATAGTGGGTCAAATAACGGGGAGTGTAAGGATAAGAACCATTTGTTACATAGAACAAATATTAACAAAAAGAATGGCCACAGGAGGGGTAAAGCTGGAGAAAGTTTAAAAGTATATTATACAAATAGCCGTAGTTTAGGTAACAAGATAGAAGAACTGAGAGCCATAGTATGTAGTGAGAGACCGGATATAATATGCATTAGTGAAAGTTGGATTAATTTAGAAAGCAAACACCTTAAAGCTGAGTACATAATTACAGGATATAAACTTTATAATGCTGATCGTAGTGAAGAGGGGGAGGGGTAATTATGTATATTAAAGATAGCCTCAGAAGCTGCATTAAGCCTGGAATTAAGACAAATCTAAATTCAGAAACCTTATGGGTTGAAATTAAAAATAATATAGAAAGTCTAGTCGTAGGAGTAGTCTACAGACCACCTGATCTAGACAATGCAGAGTCGCAAGTTATATACGATGAAATTTCTAAAGTGACCAGGTCAAATAGAGTTTGCATTGTAGGCGATTTTAATTTTAGACATATTAACTGGGAAACCATAACAGGTGATAGTAGCTCTAAGGAGTTTTTGGAAGTAGTAGAAGACAATTTCCTTTCTCAGCATGTACTTGAAGCAACACGGGGGGTGAATACACTTGATTTAGTTCTTAGTAATAGAGAGAATATGGTTACAAATTTAGAACTTGGTGAAAAATTGGGCAACAGTGACCATGATTCCATTAGATTTAACATAATTTTCAAGGAAACTATAAAGGAAAATAAGAATATTGTTCCAAACTTTAGAGCAGGAGATTTTGAGGGCTTAAAAACTAAATTATCTAATGAGGTATGGGAAGGAATTTCTGGGGTACAGATGTGGGTAGTTAATCCAGCAGGTCAGGTCGCAGGTAGCGGATTACCCCGAAATTTGAGTACCACATGCCAAGGATTATCACAAGATAAGATCAATACACTAAATTCTCTCACAGGAAAAAACAGCAGTCCGTCAGTTAATATAAATTTGGATGAGGAATATAACAATTTTGTCATGACTCTTAAGAATAGTCAGAGAGACTATATTCCCATGAAACATTGCAGATCAAGAAAAAATGACCCTAAATGGATGAACAATAGATTAAAGAATCTTATAGGTATTAAAAGAGGAATATACAGGAAACTAAAAAGAGGTGAAGAGCATGTGAGGCAGCAATATATACAGTTAAACAGGGAAGTTAAAAAGATAGAGAGTCGAAAAGAAAATACGAAGTTAGAATAGCAGAGGAGAGAAGAAGACTACGTGGGTGTGAGAGTGATGGCGATGGACGTGGAGGGCAGACGTAGACGAGGAAGACCTAAACTACTGTGGAAGGACCGACTGAAGGAGGATCTCAGAGAGAGACAGCTGGAGGAGGAGCAAGTGATGGACCGGAACCAGTGGAGACGACTAGTGAAGAGATGCGACCCCATATGAAAATGGGAACGCAAATAGAAGAAGAAGAAGAAAAAGAAGAATAGCAGGAGAAGCTAAAGAAAATCCTAAAGGGTTTTATCAACATTATCAAACAAAATTTAAGGAAAAAGTCGGACCAATTGAAGTAGCCAATTGCCATATCACAGATGACGATAAAGTGATGTGTACATGTTTAAATGATTATTTCTTATCTGTATTTACCAATGAAAACTTGGAAAATATTCCGGAAGTAGAATCCATTTACAAAGACAGTCCCGATAAAATACTTAGTTCAATAAATATTACGAGAGAGGAGGTAATAAAAGAAATAGATAAATTAAAGGCTCATAAATCTCCGGGACCTGATGGAATATATGCTAGAATATTAAAGGAATGCAAGGAAGAGCTTAGTTGTCCACTAACTGCATTATTTAATAATTCAGTAAAATTAGGATCGGTATCCATGGAGTGGAAATTGGCAGATGTGGTACCAATATTTAAAAAAGGAGAACGAGTTAAAAAGAATAATTATAGGCTGGTAAGTTTAACGTCAACAGTGGGTAAGATTCTAGAATCCATAATTGCAAATAAAATAAGGGCACATCTAGAATTACACAGACTGATAAAACTTTCACAACACGGGTTTCTTAAGGGTTTTTCGTGCCTTACAAACTTACTGTCTTTTTATTCAGAAGTTTACGAGGCAGTAGATTGTGGCAAAGAATATGATACAATATATCTAGATTTTATCAAAGCTTTTGATAGAGTTCCTCAGTTTAGTTCCTGGGTTCATCAGTTTAGTTCCTGGGTTCATCAGTTTAGTTCCTGGGTTCATCCAGTGAGGACGTGCTTCCAGTAGCTCCAATCTTGACCAAACTTAGTACAATGGAGAGTGGTGGTGTTCTTTGTGCTGGTGGTGTTAGTGGTAGTGGTGTTGGTGGTAGTGTCGTTGTTGGTGCTGTTTGTGGCTGTGCTGGGGATTTGTCCTCGTCTGACGCAAGCAAACTCTTTTTTAATTTAAGAAATGAGTTGGCCGCAGTCAGGCAGGAGGTCAGATCCTTAGCTGAGGAGAACAGGGATCTGAGAGGTAAAGTAGAGGTGTTAACCAGGAAGGGTCGATTGAATAATGAAGACGACTGGAAAGTTGTGAATAAGGGTTCAACGAAAATGGTTCTTAAGAAAAATGATACTTTTAGACTACAGGTTGCTAATTCATTTAGGTCACTTAGAGATGAATGTGACAGTGGAGGCAGTAATTCTTCAGGAACCATAGAGTCAGATAGGTGTACTAGCGATCGTAAAAATGGAAGTGGGAAAAGCTCTCAGGTCAAGAGCCTAGGTAAGTCTCCCAAGGTCGGAGTAACCCATCCTCCGGATAAGTCTCGTTCTTTGGTAATTGTAGGGGATTCACTATGCAGATATGTAGACAGGAAACTCAGGCACAGAGTTAGAGGAAAATATTTTTTCCCTGGAGCAGGTATGAAGAAGGTGGGTGAGTCAATAAATAGCTGGATTGAGAAAAAAGATGTTGTTTGTTTGATAGCTGGGGGAAATGACGTGCAGGATGGTAGAAGTGAAGAGCTGATTAGGTTGTATAGACAAGCCCTGGATAAGATTAGGAAAAGGGGTGCAGTTCCTGTGATGTGTGGTATTCTCCCTAGGCTTAGCCAAAGTTCAGAGTGGTGGTCTCGAGCTGTAGGAGTAAATGCTAGGATGAAAGTCTTCTGTCGGGAGAATAATATAGGTTTTATAGACGGGTGGGATCACTTCACTAGTCGAAAGCATATGTATAAGGGCACATCTAGAATTACACAGACTGATAAAACTTTCACAACACGGGTTTCTTAAGGGTTTTTCGTGCCTTACAAACTTACTGTCTTTTTATTCAGAAGTTTACAAGGCAGTAGATTGTGGCAAAGAATATGATACAATATATCTAGATTTTAGCAAAGCTTTTGATAGAGTTCCTCACAAAAGATTAGTTAAAAAGCTGGAAGCTCATGGTATAGGAGGAGCTGTGCTCAGATGGATCAAACAATGGTTAAAAGACAGAAAACAGAGGGTTTGCATAAATGGAGAGAAATCAGAGTGGGGCTCGGTTACAAGCGGGGTACCACAAGGCTCGGTACTGGGTCCTCTATTATTCATCGTATATCTAAATGATCTGGATTCGGATATCAGTAGTAACCTAAGTAAATTCGCAGACGACACTAAAATAGGTAGAACTATAAATGGAAAAGAAGACATTCATGCTTTACAGGAAGATCTAAATAGATTATCTGAATGGTCGGACAAATGGCAAATGGAAATTAATGTTGAAAAATGTAAAGTAGTTAAAATGGGTACTATAAAAGACAATACTAGTTATAAGCTAAATAACCATGAAATCATGAGTTCTCAGTGTGAAAGGGATTTGGGAGTTCTTGTGAGTAGTAGTCTTAAGCCAAGAGAGCAATGCACAGCAGTCAGAAATAAAGCAAACAGAATTTTAGGATTTATCTCAAGAAGCATCAGCAATAGGACGGAAAAAGTTATTTTGCAGCTCTATCTTGCATTAGTTAGGCCCCATTTAGATTATGCTGTGCAATTCTGGTCACCCTATTATAGAATGGAAATTGAATCCTTGGAGAGAGTGCAACGAAGAATGACCAAGATGATACACAATATCAGAAATCTACCATATGAGGACAGATTAAAAAAACTTAATCTACATTCTCTAGAGAGGCGAAGAGTTAGGGGGGATATGATTGAAGTGTATAAATGGTTTAAAGGGATTAACAAGGGAGATATTAATAAAGTTTTAAAAATTCATGATCAAACCAGAACTCGTAATAATGGATTTAAGCTTGATAAATTTAGGTTCAGAAGGGAAATTGGTAAAAATTGGTTTGGTAATAGAGTAGCTGATGCATGGAACAAGCTTCCTAGTAGGATAGTAAATGCCAATACCTTAGACACCTTCAAATGTAGATTAGATAGACATATGACAGAGGTAGGGTGGGTATGAATAGGTTAGTGCTTATTAGAAAAAAAAAATTAGAAAAATCATAAAAAGAAAAACAGAATAAATAAGTAGAGTAGAATAGAATAGGTTAGACATGCTGAAAATACAATTCAAAAATGGAGCTGCCTCGTGTGTGCCAGTAGGCATGTTGCAGTGTCCTCTATTCTTATGTTCTTATGTTCTTATGTATGCAAGGGATGGAGTGCATCTTTCTAATTCAGGTGTCTCGGTATTGGCTGGTATGATAGACAGAGAGGTAGGGGGGTTTTGTTAGACACAAATAATGAAATGATTAATACTTGTGCAGAGAAATTAGTCAGTAAGGGTTCAGTAAATAGTGGGTCAAATAACTGGGAGTCTAAGGATAAGAACCATTTGTTACATAGAACAAATATTAACAAAAAGAATAGCCACAAGAAGGGTGAAGCTAGAGAAAGTTTAAAAGTATATTATACAAATAGCCGTAGTTTAGGTAACAAGATAGAAGAACTGAGAGCCATAGTATGTAGTGAGAGACCGGATATAATATGCATTAGTGAAAGTTGGATTAAATTAGAAAGCAAACACCTTAAAGCTGAGTACATAATTACAGGATATAAACTTTATAATGCTGATTGTAGTGCAGATAAAAGAGGGGGAGGGGTAATTATGTATATTAAAAATAGCCTCAGAAGCTGCATTAAGTCTGGAATTAAGACAAATCTAAATTCAGAAACCTTATGGGTTGAAATTAAAAATAATATAGAAAGTCTAGTTGTAGGAGTAGTCTACAGACCACCTGATCTAGATAATATAGAGTCGCAAGTTATATACGATGAAATTTCTAAAGTGAGCAGGTCAAATAGAGTTTGCATTGTAGGCGATTTTAATTTTAGACATATTAACTGGGAAACCATAACAGGTGATAGTAGCTCTAAGGAGTTTTTGGAAGTAGTAGAAGACAATTTCCTTTCTCAGCATGTACATGAAGCAACACGGGGAGTGAATACACTAGATTTAGTTCTTAGTAATAGAGAGAATATGGTTACAAATTTAGAACTTGGTGAAAAATTGGGCAACAGTGACCATGATTCCATTAGATTTAACATAATTTTCAAGGAAACTATAAAGGAAAATAAGAATATTGTTCCAAACTTTAGAGCAGGAGATTTTGAGGGCTTAAAAACTAAATTATCTAATGAGGTATGGGAAGGGATTTCTGGGGTACAGATGTGGGTAGTTAATCCAGCAGGTCAGGTCGCAGGTAGCGGATTACCCCGAAATTTGGGTACCACATGCCAAGGATTATCACAAGATAAGATCAATACATTAAATTCTCTCACAGGAGAGAACAGCAGCCCGTCAGATAATATAAATTTGGATGAGGAATATAACAATTTTGTCATGACTCTTAAGAATAGTCAGAGAGACTATATTCCCATGAAACATTGCAGATCAAGAAAAAATGACCCTAAATGGATGAACAATAGAATAAAGAATCTTATAGGTATTAAAAGAGGAATATACAGGAAACTAAAAAGAGGGGAAGAGCAGGTGAGGCAGCAATATATACAGTTAAACAGGGAAGTTAAAAAGATAGTTAGAGAATCGAAAAGAAAATACGAAGTTCGAATAGCAGGAGAAGCTAAAGAAAATCCTAAAGGGTTTTATCAACATTATCAAACAAAATTTAAGGAAAAAGTCGGACCAATTGAAGTAGCCAATGGCCATATCACAGATGACGATAAAGTGATGTGTACATGTTTAAATGATTATTTCTTATCTGTATTTACAAATGAAAACTTGGAAAATATTCCGGAAGTAGAATCCATTTACAGAGACAGTCCCGATAATATACTTAGTTCAATAAATATTATGAGAGAGGAGGTAATAAAAGAAATAGATAAATTAAAGGCTCATAAATCTCCGGGACCTGATGGAATATATGCTAGAATATTAAAGGAATGCAAGGAAGAGCTTAGTTGTCCTCTAACTGCATTATTTAATAATTCAATAAAATTAGGATCGGTACCCATGGAGTGGAAATTGGCAGATGTGGTACCAATATTTAAAAAAAGGAGAACGTGTTAAAAAGAATAATTATAGGCCGGTTAGTTTAACGTCAACAGTGGGTAAGATTCTAGAATCCATAATTGCAAATAAAATAAGGGCACATCTAGAATTACACAGACTGATAAAACTTTCACAACACGGGTTTCTTAAGGGTTTTTCGTGCCTTACAAACTTACTGTCTTTTTATTCAGAAGTTTACGAGGCAGTAGATTGTGGCAAAGAATATGATACAATATATCTAGATTTTAGCAAAGCTTTTGATAGAGTTCCTCACAAAAGATTAGTTAAAAAGCTGGAAGCTCATGGTATAGGAGGAGCTGTGCTCAGATGGATCAAACAATGGTTAAAAGACAGAAAACAGAGGGTTTGCATAAATGGAGAGAAATCAGAGTGGGGCTCGGTTACAAGCGGGGTACCACAAGGCTCTGTACTGGGTCCTCTATTATTCATCGTATATCTAAATGATCTGGATTCGGATATCAGTAGTAACCTAAGTAAATTCGCAGACGACACTAAAATAGGTAGAGCTATAAATGGAAAAGAAGACATTCAGGCTTTACAGGAATCTCTAAATAGATTATCTGAATGGTCGGACAAATGGCAAATGGAATTTAATGTTGAAAAATGTAAAGTAGTTAAAATGGGTACTATAAAAGACAATACTAGTTATAAGCTAAATAACCATGAAATCATGAGTTCTCAGTGTGAAAGGGATTTGGGAGTTCTTGTGAGTAGTAGTCTTAAGCCAAGAGAGCAATGCACAGCAGTCAGAAATAAAGCAAACAGAATTTTAGGATTTATCTCAAGAAGCGTCAGCAATAGGACGGAAAAAGTTATTTTGCAGCTCTATCTTGCATTAGTTAGGCCCCAGTTAGATTATGCTGTGCAATTCTGGTCACCCTATTATAGAATGGAAATTGAATCCTTGGAGAGAGTGCAACGAAGAATGACCAAGATGATACACAATATCAGAAATCTACCATATGAGGACAGATTAAAAAAACTTAATGTACATTCTCTAGAGAGGCGAAGAGTTAGGGGGGATATGATTGAAGTGTATAAATGGTTTAAAGGGATTAACAAGGGAGATATTAATAAAGTTTTAAAAATTCATGATCAAACCAGAACTCGTAATAATGGATTTAAGCTTGATAAATTTAGGTTCAGAAGGGAAATTGGTAAAAATTGGTTTGGTAATAGAGTAGCTGATGCATGGAACAAGCTTCCTAGTATGATGGTAAATGCCAATACCTTAGACACCTTCAAATGTAGATTAGATAGACATATGACAGAGGTAGGGTGGGTATGAATAGGTTAGTGCTTATTAGAAAAGTCATAAAAAGAAAAACAGAATAAATAAGTAGAGTAGAATAGAATAGGTTAGACATGCTGAAAATACAATTCAAAAATGGAGCTGCCTCGTGTGTGCCAGTAGGCATGTTGCAGTGTCCTCTATTCTTATGTTCTTATGTTCAAAAGATTAGTTAAAAAGCTGGAAGCTCATGGTATAGGAGGAGCTGTTCTCAGATGGATCAAACAATGGCTAAAAGACAGAAAACAGAGGGTTTGCATAAATGGAGAGAAATCAGAGTGGGGCTCGGTTACTAGCGGGGTACCACAAGGCTCGGTACTGGGTCCCCTATTATTCATCGTATATCTAAATGATCTGGATTCGGATATCAGTAGTAACCTAAGTAAATTCGCAGACGACACTAAAATAGGTAGAACCATAAATGGAAAAGAAGACATTCATCCTTTACAGGAAGATCTAAGTAGATTATCTGAATGGTCGGACAAATGGCAAATGGAATTTAATGTTGAAAAATGTAAAGTAGTTAAAATGGGTACTATAAAAGACAATACTAGTTATAAGC
>JAXCGZ010015103.1:215000-222500 GCA_037179515.1 Halocaridina rubra
ATATTGTGTTTGCGCATTTTTTAAGCACATGAGGGGATATGTCATCAGGACCTGTAGCTTTATGAACATCTAAATCCATCAGCGCTTTGCATACTTCTGTGGCTGTAAGGTTGATGTTCTCTAATACCGGCCCTTGAGCTTCTATCACTGCAATCTGAGGGGGTGGGGTATTTTCTACTGTAAATACTGACTGAAACTCCTTGTTCAATTCTTTGCAGATCTCTTCATCTGTCTCAGTGATGCTTCCATCCGCTCTCTTTAGCCTTAAAACCTGTTCTTTTACCTTCAGTTTTCCTCTGATAAAGCTGTGGAAAAGCTTGGGATTTTCTTTAGCCTTCCTGGTGATGTCCCTCTCATAGTCTCTCTCTGCCTCTCTCCTTTTACTTAGGTAGTCATTTCTTGCTCTTTTGTAGGTTTGCCAGGCATTTATGTTTTTTCTCCTCCTATACCTTTTCCAGCATTTGTCTCTCCACTCCTTAGCTCTTTTACACCCATTATCGAACCATTTCTCTCTGGCATGAATTACACCTACTTTGGTGACAGGTATGCAGCAATCTACTCTCTTCCCATATTTCTCACAAAAGATGTCATACATTTCTTGTACAGATTTGTTGTAAAATAAGGTTCTCCAGTCAATAACTGCAAAAAGCTCATTCATTTTGATGTAATCTCCTTTCGGATAGTTCCTCCTCATGTCCTCAGTGCCTCTACTCTCAGGAAGAATATCTTCAATGATATACTCCATCAACAACACACAGTGGTCACTCTTTCCAATTGGTGGTTCATACTCAATTTTTTCAATATCCAACACATTATCTGTGAACACTAGATCAAGTAGTGATGGCTCATCCCCACCCCTGGCCCTTGTTGGGTCCATTACATGTTGGTGTAGTAAATTCCCTTGTACGCAATCTAGGAATCTTGCCCCGAATGAGTCCTCACCACTGTGTGGGTCAAGATTTATCCAATCTATCTCTTTATGATTAAAGTCTCCCATAATCAAAATCCTACATTTTTTTTCCCGTGTCATGTTAACAACTGAGTTTATGACTTCAATAGTACCTATATGACTTTCCTCATAAACTTCAAGCCTATTTTGGTTCCTTGGTGGGTTGTATACAACAGTTATTATAATGCTCTCTGACCCAGTATTTATGCGAGCAACAAACAATTCCCTGAACTCACTTTCTATAGCCAAGTTTATTTCTTCGACTTGAATCCTTTCACTTATGAGCAGTGCTATCCCTCCACCAGTCCTCTCAGATCTTTCAACCCTTAGTATTCTGAAACCCTTAGGAAAAACTGTGACACTGTTTATGTCCTCACTCAACTTAGTCTCTGTAATTGCTACTATATCTGCCTTACTGTTGTGAATCCTATCTTTTAATTCTACTGCCTTACCAGCTAATCCATCAGCATTTGTGTATAACAATCTTAATGAGGCCCCATCCCCTGATCTTCTGTCATTATCTTCTTTATCTCCCCTTTGTCTGGAAGAACTCTGTAATGAAAATTTTTCTTCTCTTCTTCATTTCTTTCATCATTTAACCTTCTTGCCTCTTGCAACAAGTTTTTGATCTTTCCCATCTCTTCCTGTGTTCTGTATTGTCTAATGAACACTTCTTTGAATTCTTGAAGGTCTTTTAGACTTTTTTTTCTCAACAATATTTCCCTACATGTTTCCCCTCTCTCAAAGGTTACTTTTGTTGGTCTCGGCTTTCCTTCCCTCGAATATTTACCTAGTTGGTGTATGTTTACAATATCCTCAGGACCACATACCACTCCAAGCTTTCTTATCAGGTCTACAACCCTAGCTTTATTTTCTTCAAGTCTCCCCTGCCATGTTGGCTCCTGGGACTCGCTTATGCCTGAGATTACCACTGTCTTCTCCTTATCAAGTGCCTGTCTGATGAGTGGGTTTGCCCTTTCCATCACAACGTCTTTCATTTTTTCGATTACTGTCTCTTTATAGTCAACTGTTTGTATGTTTTCCAGTGCCACCACCTTTACAGCCTCTTTTACTGCCACATTCCCCTTTAGTGCATCAGCAAAGGAAGTTTTCATGGCATCATTTTCCATATTCAGCTCCTGGAACTCTTTTCTGAACTGTTCAATGTTTTCCTTAATCTGGACATTCCAAGCAGCAATCTCGTCTCTCTCAGAAGAGAGCAGTGTGTCGTAGGACTTTTGGCTAGGTGTCAAAGGAAACATTGAACACTCTCTCCAGTGTGTATTAGGACGAGGCCTATGGTTAAGATGTGTCACGAAGATATATAGCGGGTCCCGTGGGACTCGGCATCTGGCGTATCTCATATCTCAAGAGGGTGAGAGATATAAACCAGTCCTTGATTTTTCTTTTTGTTTTTTTTCCAGCGAAGCTAGGCGATAATTGTGCTTACATTTTATTGCAGTCGATAGATTGTTGCATGCTGCTATTGCATGAATATTGATAAGACATCGGTAGCACCGCAATTTGCATAAAATATTTTGGCCACATGGCGCAACTGTTTAGAGAATAAATAGAACTCCCATTGACAAATTGTGGAGCCAGCAAGTTGCCACTTATGCTCTATATATATACATTGATTATGACAAGCAGTAATTCCTTTGCTTATATTTATTCTAGAGTACAACACAACTTCGACGCCTCAATGCCCCCACCCTATGATTAACTCAATCTCTGTTCTATTCGTGCCCCTGGCAAAGTTCTAACTAACATTTGTTTACCTTGGGTGGTTCTTGAAATACCCTGAGGGGAAGGCGTGGCTTGACATCCAACTCGGCAAATCAACTCCAGGTTCGAAGTGGATTCCCGCCTATTTAGGGGAGGGGCTAATCCAACGAGCCTATTGCAAAGGAGTGGGTGGTAATAGCCTATTGCCATTGGGTATCTCCCCCGGGCTTGTACTTCACATTTAGGACAAGGGTTTCTGTGTGGTATGGGGAATAAAGGACTGGTTTATATCTCTCACCCTCTTGAGATATGAGATACGCCAGATGCCGAGTCCCACGGGACCCGCTATATATCTTCGTGACACATCTTAACCATAGGCCTCGTCCTAATACACACTGGAGAGAGTGTTCAATGTTTCCTTTGACACCTAGCCAAAAGTCCTACGACATCCCTCCCCACCACACTGAAATATCTCTTATTTCAGTTTCATCATCCTAACTAACATTTGTTTACAATAAAAACGGGTATCTACGAATTTAAAAAGTCTATTTCTGTGCATGCAATAATAAAAACAAAAAGTATATTTCATTAGCAACAGTAAAGAATACATTTTGCTTCAGTTTCAAAATCTCGTAAGGAGTTGTACATGAACAATTCAAACAGAAAATATATATATTCTTTTACTATCTCGAATTTAACTTATTTAAATTACTAAGCAACAGTTTCCTCCAGAACGGGCGTTTGCGGATATGGGTGCTGTTTTCTCCCCCGTTCTTTCGTCTTCCGGGACAACTTCCATTCTTTCAAATACGGGAAATGGCTGTGTAACATTTTTGTTGTCATTTCTTGTCAGTGGCACCCACCTGTTTCTGCTATATATTCTTCCTAACTGATAAACTCACTTGCTAACCAAGGTATGTTATCACAAGATTAGACTTTACATTTAACTCAATATATATACAAAATAAAAACAAAATAGTAAAAGGGAAAGCTAAAAGAAAAGAAAAAAAAATGAAGAAAATAAGACAGCTGTACTACTTGGCAACTTAACTCAGTACTGTTGACAGGTGGATATTTGTTATTTTTTTTTATTTATTCAATTATTTCGTGTATCAAACTAACTAACAAGTTAATATAAATGGGAAGGATACTGATTTTAACAATATATGGAACCACAGGATCAGGTAAACGGCTTAAGAGCTTTCCCCAGTTTACACAAAAAATTAGGTAATGTGATGTGATGGCTTCACCTCAGGCAACTCTTCTAAATTTCCTTCAAGGCAGAGCTGGATGGCAGCTTCTCTCTCCCCTCACGAATATGTTCTCAATTTTTTTCCTTTAATATTTTGGACAGTCTCGTCATACAACAAATATAAGTTTTGTACTCACAATACTCTGCAGGATTTCAGATTTAGGGAAATTATGGTAAAGTTTTCCACTGTGTGTATGTGTGATTACCTAATTGTGATTACCTAATTGTGTTTACGGGAAAGAGCCCAAAGCTCGTATCTTCCCGTCTCCTGATCGGTTCCATTTTATACTTAGTCATACTTATCATACCTGTCCTTAAAACTATGGATTGAGATAGCATTAACTACCTCCTCGCTTAGCCAATTCCAATTATCAACTACTCTTACACTGAAAAAGTATTTCCTTACATCCTGCAGATCAAAATATCGATCCCTATCCACTCTATCATAACCATGAAGGAATTTAAAGACTGTCACCATATCCCCCCTCACTCTTCTAGCTTCGAGTGATGGTAAGTCTAATTCCCTCAGCCTCTCATCATATCTGAGATTGCGTATTTCTGGCACCAGTTTCGTGGCATGTCTTTGAACTTTTTCAAGCTTAGCTATGTGCTTTTTCAAGTGCGGATTCCAAAAGGGGGCTGCATATTCGAGTTTTGGCCTCACATAGGTTACATAAATATTTCTGAACATTTCCTTGTCCATGTGCCTGAGGGCTACCCTTACATTTGATAAGAATGCATATGCTGCCCTTACTATGCCATTTATATGTATTTCTGGAGACAAATCTGCCAGTATGTTTACTCCTAGATCTCTCTCATTTTCTGTCTCTTGAAGTTGTACTCCAGCCACCGAGTAGTCAAGCTTGGGCCTTCTTGCACTTGTACCCATTCTCATTACCTTACATTTTGAAGTACTGAATTTCATTAGCCACTTTTCTGACCACTCATGCAGATTATTTAGATCCTCCTGAAGTTCTCTACCATTGTTCTCGTTTTTTACTTTCTTCACAAGCTTTGCATCATCTGCAAACATATTCATGAATGAATTTACAGACTCTGGTAGGTCATTTACATATACAAGGAACAAAAGTGGCCCTAAAACTGAACCCTGTGGAACTCCACTACTAACTCTTCTCCATTCAGACACTGAGTGTCTTACTCTAACCCTCTGTTCCCTTCCTTCTAAGTAAGTTTTTATCCATTCTAAAACATTTCCACCTATTCTAGCCATTGATTGCAGCTTCCTAATAAGTCTCCCATGTGGAACAGTGTCAAACGCTTTCTGGAAGTCTAGGAATATGCAATCTGCCCAGCCCTCTCTTTCCTGTAAGATTTGGCTTACCTCATCATAAAATCCTAATAAGTTTGTTACTGTTGATCTACCTTCTCTGAAGCCATGTTGCCTCACTGACAAAAAGTTGAAGGATTCCAAGTGAAGAGAGATATGTTTCCTTAGTAGTTTCTCCATAACTTTGCAAACTATGCTGGTCAAGGAAACTGGTCTATAGTTCAGAGCCGTATCCCTCCTTCCCTTTTTGAAGATAGGTATCACATTTGCTTGTTTCCAGCATCTTGGAATCTCCCCGACTCCAGTGACTCCTTAAATATGATACTTAGTGCCACTGATATTGTGTTTGCGCATTTTTAAGCACATGAGGGGATAAGTCATCAGGACCTGTAGCTTTATGAACATCTAAATCCATCAGCACTTTGCATACCTCTGTGGCTGTAAGGTTGATGTTCTCTAATACCGGCCCTTGAGCTTCAATCACTGCAATCTGAGGGGGTGGGGTATTTTCTACTGTAAATACTGACTGAAACTCCTTGTTCAATTCTTTGCAGATCTCTTCATCCGTCTCAGTGATGCTTCCATCCGCTCTCTTTAGCCTTAAAACCTGTTCTTTTACCTTCAGTTTTCCTCTGATAAAGCTGTGGAAAAGCTTGGGATTTTCTTTAGCCTTCCTGGTGATGTCCCTCTCATAGTCTCTCTCTGCCTCTCTCCTTTTACTTAGGTAGTCATTTCTTGCTCTTTTGTAGGTTTGCCAGGCATTTATGTTTTTTCTCCTCCTATACCTTTTCCAGCATTTGTCTCTCCACTCCTTAGCTCTTTTACACCCATTATCGAACCATTTCTCTCTGGCATGAATTACACCTACTTTGGTGACAGGTATGCAGCAATCTACTATCTTCCCATATTTCTCACAAAAGGTGTCATACATTTCTTGTACAGATTTGTTGTAAAATAAGGTTCTACAGTCAATAACTGCAAAAAGCTCATTCATTTTGATGTAATCTCCTTTCGGATAGTTCCTCCTCATGTCCTCAGTGCCTTTACTCTCAGGAAGAATATCTTCAATGATATACTCCATCAACAACACACAGTGGTCACTCTTTCCAATTGGTGGTTCATACTCAATATTTTCAATATCCAACACATTATCTGTGAACACTAGATCAAGTAGTGATGGCTCATCCCCACCCCTGGCCCTTGTTGGTTCCATTACATGTTGGTGTAGGAAATTCCCTTGTACGCAATCTAGGAATCTTGCCCCGACGGAGTCCTCACCACTGTGTGGGTCAAGATTTATCCAATCTATCTCTTTATGATTAAAGTCTCCCATAATCAAAATCCTACATTTTTTTTCCCGTGCCCTGTTAACAACTGAGTTTATGACTTCAATAGTACCTATATGACTTTCCTCATAAACTTCAAGCCTATTTTGGTTCCTTGGTTGGTTGTATACAACAGTTATTATAATGCTCTCTGACCCAGTATTTATGCGAGCAACAAGAAATTCCTTGAACTCACTTTCTATAGCCAAGTTTATTTCTTCGACTTGAATCCTTTCACTTATGAGCAGTGCTATCCCTCCACCAGTCCTCTCAGATCTTTCAACCCTTAGTATTCTGAAACCCTTAGGAAAAACTGTGACACTGTTTATGTCCTCACTCAACTTAGTCTCTGTAATTGCTACTATATCTGCCTTACTGTTGTGAATCCTATATTTTAATTCTACTGCCTTACCAGCTAATTCATCAGCATTTGTGTATAACAATCTTAATGAGGCCCCACCCCCTGATCTTCTGTCATTATTTTCTTTATCTCCCCTTTGTCTGGAAGAACTCTGTAATGAAAATTTCTCTTCTCTTCTTCATTTCTTTCATCATTTAACCTTCTTGCCTCTTGCAACAAGTTTTTGATCTTTCCTATCTCTTCCTGTGTTCTGTATTGTCTAATGAACACTTCTTTGAATTCCTGAAGGTCTTTTAGACTTTTTTTTCTCAACAATATTTCCCTACATGTTTCCCCTCTCTCAAAGGTTACTTTTGTTGGTCTCGGCTTTCCTTCCCTCGAATATTTACCTAATTGGTGTATGTTTACAATATCCTCAGGACCACATACTACTCCAAGCTTTCTTATCAAGTCTACAACCCTAGCTTTATTTTCTTCAAGTCTCCCCTGCCATGTTGGCTCCTGGGACTCGCTTATGCCTGAGATTACCACTGTCTTCTCCTTATCAAGTGCCTGTCTGATGAGTGGGTTTGCCCTTTCCATCACAACGTCTTTCATTTT
>JAXCGZ010015103.1:227500-230000 GCA_037179515.1 Halocaridina rubra
TGGCATTCAGATATTATGCGTTCATCCCTAAGTATAACAGATATAAGCTATAAGGTTGGATTCCTTTTAAACCTTCTGTGGTGTGTAGTTGGTAGCATCTTGACTTAGTAATTATAAGTCCTAGGTTCGAGTCCCGGTCGGGGTTAAAAATATATTAATGTTTTCACATATGTAATGTGCTTGCTTGGTTATTGTATGACCCGAATGAGATTGGGAATTGAATTAAATGCTAAAATGAAGCCACGAGTGAGGTTGGGGAATCTGTAATATGAACATAGTGACATTCAGATAGAATGCGTTCATCCCTAAGTATAGTAGATATAAGCTATAAGGTTGGATTCCCTTTAAACCTTCTGTGGTGTGTAGTTGGTAGCGCCTTGACTTAGTAATTATAAGTCCTAGGTTCGAGTCCCGGTCGGGGTAAAAAATAATTCATGTTTTCACATATGTAATGTGCTTGCTTGGTTATTGTATGACCCGAATGAGATTGGGAATTGAATTAAATGCTAAAATGAAGCCACGAGTGAGGTTGGGGAATCTGTAATATGAACATAGTGGCATTCAGATAGAATGCGTTCATCCCTAAGTATAGCAGATATAAGCTATAAGGTTGGATTCCTTTTAAACCTTCTGTGGTGTGTAGTTGGTAGCGCCTTAACTTAGTAATTTTAAGTCCTAGGTTCGAGTCCCGGTCAGGGTAAAAAATGATTCATGTTTTCACATATGTAATGTGCTTGCTTGGTTATTGTATGACCCGAATGAGATTGGGAATTGAATTAAATGCTAAAATGAAGCCACGAGTGAGGTTGAGGAATCTGTAATATGAACATAGTGGCATTCAGATAGAATGCGTTCATCCCTAAGTATAGCAGATATAAGCTATAAGGTTGGATTCCTTTTAAACCTTCTGTGGTGTGTAGTTGATAGCGCCTTGACTTTGTAATTATAAGTCCTAGGTTCGAGTCCCGGTCGGGGTAAAAAATGATTCATGTTTTCACATATGTAATGTGCTTGCTTGGTTATTGTATGACCCGAATGAGATTGGGAATTGAATTAAATGCTAAAATGAAGCCACGAGTGAGGTTGGGGAATCTGTAATATGAACATAGTGGCATTCAGATAGAATGCGTTCATCCCTAACTATAGCAGATATAAGCTATAAGGATGGATTCCTTTTAAACCTTCTGTGGTGTGTAGTTGGTAGCGCCTTGACTTAGTAATTATAAGTCCTAGGTTCGAGTCCCGGACGGGGTAAAAAATGATTCATGTTTTCACATATGTAATGTGCTTGCTTGGTTATATATATATATATATATATATATATATATATATATATATATATATATATATATATATATATATATATATATATATATATATATATATATATATATATATATATATATATATATGCCCGCAGGTATTTAATGCATTCATACATACATATATACACACACACATACATACATACATACATACATACATACTTACATACATACATACATACATACATACATACATACATACATACATACATACATACATACATACATACATACATACATACATACATACAAGCATACATAAATACATACATACATACATACATACATACATACATACATACATACATACATACATACATACATACATACATACATACATACATACATTCATACATACATATATACATGCAGTCCCACGCGAGAGACTTATTAAGAAGCTGCAAGTAATGGAGCGAATAGGTGGGAATATCTTGGAATGGATAAAAACTTGCTTAGAAGGAGGGGAACAGAGGGTTAGAATAAAACACCCAGCGTCTGAATTGAGAAAGGTTAGTCGAGGAGTTTCACAGTGTTCAGTTTTAGTGCCACTTTTGTTCCTTGTATATGTAAATGACCTTCCAGAGTCTGTAAATACATTCATGAATTCGTTTGCAGATGATGCGAATATTGTAAAGAAAGGAAAGTGACGAGAACAGTGGTAGAGACCTTCAGGAAGACCTAAATAGACTGCATGAGTGGTCAGAAAAGTGGCTAATGAAATTAAATACTTCTAAATGTAAGGTAATAAGAATTGGATACAAGTGCGAGAAGGCCTAAGCTTGAATAATTAATAGCAGGAGCAGAATTTCAAGAGACAGAGAATAAGAAAGATCTAGGAGTACACATACTAGCATATTTGTCTCCGGAAATACATATAAATGGCATAGTAAGGTCTGCATATGCTTTCTTAGGAAATATAAAGGTATCCTTCAAGCACATGAACAAGAAAATGTTCAGAAATATTTGCGTAACCTATGTGAGGCCAAAGCTTGAATATGCAGTCCCCTTTTGGAATCCACAATTGAAAAAACACATAGTTAAGCTGGAAAAATTTCAAAGATATGACACTAAACTGGTGCCAGAAATGCGTAACCTCAGTTATGAGGAGAGGCTAGGAATTAGACTTACCATCACTAGAAGCTAGAATAATAAGGGGGGATAAGGTAGCGATTTTT
>JAXCGZ010015103.1:237500-247500 GCA_037179515.1 Halocaridina rubra
GAATATGCAATCTGCCCAGCCCTCTCTTTCCTGTAAGATTTGGCATACCTCATCATAAAATTCTAATAAGTTTGTTACTGTTGATCTACCTTCTCTGAAGCCATGTTGCCTCACTGACAAAAAGTTGAAGGATTCCAAGTGAAGAGAGATATGTTTCCTTAGTAGTTTCTCCATAACTTTGCAAACTATGCTGGTCAAGGAAACTGGTCTATAGTTCAGAGCCGTATCCCTCCTTCCCTTTTTGAAGATAGGTATCACATTTGCTTGTTTCCAGCATCTTGGAATCTCCCCCGACTCCAGTGACTCCTTAAATATGATACTTAGTGCCACTGATATTGTGTTTGTGCATTTTTTAAGCACATGAGGGGATATGTCATCGGGACCTGTAGCTTTATGAACATCTAAATCCATCAGCACTTTGCATACCTCTGTGGCTGTAAGGTTGATGTTCTCTAATACCGGCCCTTGAGCTTCTATCACTGCAATCTGAGGGGGTGGGGTATTTTCTACTGTACATACTGACTGAAACTCCTTGTTCAATTCTTTGCAGATCTCTTCATCCGTCTCAGTGATGCTTCCATCCGCTCTCTTTAGCCTTAAAACCTGTTCTTTTACCTTCAGTTTTCCTCTGATAAAGCTGTGGAAAAGCTTGGGATTTTCTTTAGCCTTCCTGGTGATGTCCCTCTCATAGTCTCTCTCTGCCTCTCTCCTTTTACTTAGGTAGTCATTTCTTGCTCTTTTGTAGGTTTGCCAGGCATTTATGTTTTTTCTCCTCCTATACCTTTTCCAGCATTTGTTTCTCCACTCCCTAGCTCTTTTACACCCATTATCGAACCATTTCTCTCTGGCATGAATTACACCTACTTTGGTGACAGGTATGCAGCAATCTACTATCTTCCCATATTTCTCACAAAAGATGTCATACATTTCTTGTACAGATTTGTTGTAAAATAAGGTTCTCCAGTCAATAACTGCAAAAAGCTCATTCATTTTGATTTAATCTCCTTTCGGATAGTTCCTCCTCATGTCCTCAGTGCCTCTACTCTCAGGAAGAATATCTTCAATGATATACTCCATCAACAACACACAGTGGTCACTCTTTCCAATTGGTGGTTCATACTCAATTTTTTCAATATCCAACACATTATCTGTGAACACTAGATCAAGTAGTGATGGCTCATCCCCACCCCTGGCCCTTGTTGGTTCCATTACATGTTGGTGTAGGAAATTCCCTTGTACGCAATCTAGGAATCTTGCCCCGAATGAGTCCTCACCACTGTGTGGTTCAAGATTTATCCAATCTATCTCTTTATGATTAAAGTCTCCCATAATCAAAATCCTACATTTTTTTTCCCGTGCCATGTTAACAACTGAGTTTATGACTTCAATAGTACCTATATGACTTTCCTCATAAACTTCAAGCCTATTTTGGTTCCTTGGTGGGTTGTATACAACAGTTATTTTAATGCTCTCTGACCCAGTATTTATGCGAGCAACAAGAAATTCCTTGAACTCACTTTCTATAGCCAAGTTTATTTCTTCGACTTGAATCCTTTCACTTATGAGCAGTGCTATCCCTCCACCAGTCCTCTCAGATCTTTCAACCCTTAGTATTCTGAAACCCTTAGGAAAAACTGTGACACTGTTTATGTCCTCACTCAACTTAGTCTCTGTAATTGCTACTATATCTGCCTTACTGTTGTGAATCCTATCTTTTAATTCTACTGCCTTACCAGCTAATCCATCAGCATTTGTGTATAACAATCTTAATGAGGCCCCATCCCCTGATCTTCTGTCATTATCTTCTTTATCTCCCCTTTGTCTGGAAGAACTCTGTAATGAAAATTTTTCTTCTCTTCATTTCTTTCATCATTTAACCTTCTTGCCTCTTGCAACAAGTTTTTGATCTTTCCCATCTCTTCCTGTGTTCTGTATTGTCTAATGAACACTTCTTTGAATTCTTGAAGGTCTTTTAGACTTTTTTTTCTCAACAATATTTCCCTACATGCTTCCCCTCTCTCAAAAGTTACTTTTGTTGGTCTCGGCTTTCCTTCCCTCGAATATTTACCTAGTTGGTGCATGTTTACAATATCCTCAGGACCACATACTACTCCAAGCTTTCTTATCAGGCCTACAACCCTAGCTTTATTTTCTTCAAGTCTCCCCTGCCATGTTGGCTCCTGGGACTCACTTATGCCTGAGATTACCGCTGTCTTCTCCTTATCAAGTGCCTGTCTGATGAGTGGGTTTGCCCTTTCCATCACAACGTCTTTCATTTTTTCGATTACTGTCTCTTTATAGTCAACTGTTTGTATGTTTTCCAGTGCCACCACCTTTACAGCCTCTTTTACTGCCACATTCCCCTTTAGTGCATCAGCAAAGGAAGTTTTCATGGCATCATTTTCCATATTCAGCTCCTGGAACTCTTTTCTGAACTGTTCAATGTTTTCCTTAATCTGGACATTCCAAGCAGCAATCTCGTCTCTCTCAGAAGAGAGCAGTGAACTAACATCTAATTCCTTTAGGTTGTCATTCAGCTGTTTATTTTTATCTTCTTGTTTAGAAAGTCTAGATTCTAGTTGACTCTTTTCCCCTTCCAGCTTTTTTATTCTTTTTTCTAGTTCCTTTCTCTCCTGCCCTTGTGCTTTATTTGCTTCCTCCAAAGATCTTATTTGCTCTCTGAGTGTTTCATTCTCTTTCATTTCTCCATCCATATTCTGAATTTTATCATCAAGGCTTATAACCATTTCCTCTATATTCTTGATTTTCTGTTTGTCTCTCCTGATGGCTACCCCTCCTACCGACCCATGGATGGGAGAGGTTTGGGACAGAGATGGCGTCATTTTTATGTTCTCCCTCTCACAGAATATAGAAAGAAGACGAGAAAGAGGAAAATAAAAGAGAAAAAACTTTTAATTAAGCTTCACACCGAATTTTTATATCTCCATATAAGTGCTATTTAGTGACTCAGTTTATCTCTTTTCTGGTAACACACATCTTAACTTAAAAACTTGACCATGGTAATTTAAGGATAAAAAGAAAAAGAAAAAAAAAGTGCAACAAAACAAAAGTCAAACCTCAAGGAAAAATTCGAACCTGTGTCTGAGGTGGCACCCACCTGTTTCTGCTATATATTCTTCCTAACTGATAAACTCACTTGCTAACCAAGGTATGTTATCACAAGATTTGTGTGTGATTACCTAATTGTGATTACCTAATTATGTTTACGGGAAAGAGCCCAAAGCTCGTATCTTCCCGTCTTCTGATCGGTTCCATTTTATACTTAGTGATACTTATCATACCTGTCCTTAAAACTATGGATTGAGATAGCATTAACTACCTCCTCGCTTAGCGAATTCCAATTATCAACTACTCTTACACTGAAAAAGTATTTCCTTACATCCTGCAAACAAGTTTTCTTCCGAAGCTTCAAACTATGACCTCTAGTTCTAGAGCCAGCCATATCGAAATATCGATCCCTATCCACTCTATCATAACCATGAAGGAATTTAAAGACTGTGTTTGTGTGTGTGTGTGTGTGTGTGTGTGTGTGTGTGTGTGTGTGTGTGTGTATCATCTTTAGAGTGTTTCGAAAAAAAAATCATTTGAAAATATATTATACACAAGTCATTTAAAAGAATTTTTGACTATAGAAAAATAGATAAAAGTGCTCATTTAAATTAACAAATATAGCAAGAAGAAGACGAAGGGGTGTCGTTGAGAGGAGGAGAAAGTTAGAAAGGGAAAAGGCACAAGAAAAGTGGCATGAGTAGTAGGAGATCGAGAAATTAGAAAAGAATGAGAAACAGGAGGAAGAATTGGGGCAAAAATGAGGAGGTGGAGAACCAAAAGGAGCGTCAGTCATAGGAGCAGGAAAAATAATGAAATGGGAGTCGGAGTTAGAATAGAAGGAAAAGGACGGGTAAGCAGAAGAGTTTGGGGCGAAAGAGGAAGATGGATTATGAAGAGAAGGAGGAGGAGGAGGAGCAAGAAGAGGAGGAGGAGGAAGAGGAGGAAGAGGAGGAGGAGAAAGAGGAGGAGGAGGAGGAAGAGGATAATAAATATGCGTAGTCGGATATTTATGAAAAGGAGTTGAGTAAGAGGAAGTGGATGGTTATGCAGAAGAGGAAGGACAAATCAGAAGAATAAAGAGAAGAAAAGAGGAATGAAGGTGAGATATAAGAAATGGAGTTGGAATAGGATTAATAGGAGGGGCACGCAAAAGAGAAACTACAAATAGCAAAAGGAAGGAGGTAAGGAGGAGAGGGTATACGAAGAGGTGGAGGAAGAGGGTCATGTGTAGTATAAGGAGGATTATTAGGAAACGGAGGAAGATATGAGTTTTGTAGAGGAGGAGGAAGGAGAAGGAGACATGAAGGAAGGAGAAAAAGAGTAAGACACAAACAAACAAACAAACAAACAAACATTTATTTCCATTTTGTACAATGGTTATTCAACAGTAATAGTAACTTATAAGTAGACATGTAATTAAACTAATAAATAAGAGGGTAATACATATAGTTAAATTAAATGTAGCTTTCATAGAAAATAATAATGCTGTAATAAAAATGTTAACAATAATGTTAATAATAAAGCAGTAAGAATGACACTAGATACAGGATCGTTATTATCGGCATCATTTCCATATTTGTTTTCCTTACAATGAGAATAATTAGTTCTCAAAGAGCAACAACTATTTGTCCAAAAGAAAACTATATAGTTTGCCTTTGAAAGCTGTGAAGGAGATGCATTTTTAAGATGCTCTGGGATATTATTCCAGAGTGTTGACCCTTTGATAGTGATCATCTTTGAACCTGCCTCTGTGTTTGTTCTGTGAATAAAGAGCTCACTGCTCTGTCTTGTGTTGGTTCCCCTTATATCCCAGACTGTTTTTAAATCAAATAGCCAGCTAGGATAATGATGGTCCAAAATTTTGAATACAAAAATATGAATAGCATAAGCGACCTTGTTTTCTGCCCGCAAGCGCCCAAGTTTATTGAGAGCTGGTGTGATGTGGTCATATTTTCTTATTCCTCCCAGGGCAACTCGAGCTGCAAAATTAATAAGCTTCTGTATTCTGTTTATCTGAGTCTTAGTGGTAGCTCCCCAAACAGTTGTGCAGTAATTAATGTGACTTAGGGCTAGAGATTCAACAACAGTTATTCAAGTGGTAGTCTCAATATTGTCTTTTATACGTGATAAGTACATTAATGTTCCTGTAACCTTTTTGCATACTTTATCTATGTGGCAATCAAACAACATGTGGTTATCAAAGTGAAATCCTAGGTTTTTGACTGTTTTGCTAGGTGTGATAATATTGTCGCAAAAATTAATTGTTGTGTTTTTTGGAATTTGTGCTATATGGAACCTTGAGCCAATAAACATGCATTGTGTTTTACTTTCGTTAATTAGCAGCCCAATTTCTTGAAAATAGGTTTTAATTTTTGACAGAGTGTTTTCTGCTCTTAGAGTTAGCTCTGGGAGATTATTAATATCACCACTAAGGAGTAGTTGAGTGTCATCTGCATATTGTACGACTAGACAGTCAGAAATGAAAGAAGATAGATCATTTACGTAAATGGAGAAGAGGATAGGACCAAGTACTGATCCCTGTGGAACACCAAATGATACATTTTTTGGCACAGAGATGATGTTGTTAAGATGTATAGACTGTTTACGATTAGATAGATACTCGCTAAACCAGCTCGGATCAATATGTAAGTTAGTACATTTACTTAAAAGAATTTCATGGTTTACACTGTCGAAGGCTTTTGATAAGTCCAATAATACAAGCAGAGATATTTTTTTCATATATATATTATTATAGATACTATTCGTAACTTTGAGCAGTGCAGTTTCCGTCGAGAGTTTTGGTCTGAAACCATGTTGGTTAATAGATAATAGTCTATTTGACTCTAAATATGACATAAGTTGGCATGCAACAATATTTTCTAATAGAGAAAATGGGTGGCAGGGAAATGGGACGATAGTTTGTAACATTTTCACTGTCCCCCTCTTTATGCAGAGGTATTACATGTGATATTTTCCAAGAGTCAGGAAACTTTTTAGTAACAATGGAAGTGTTCATAATAGTTAGAATATAAGATGCAATCATGGGTAGAGCATCTCTGATGAACAGAAATGGTATACCATCTGAACCATAAAAGTCAGAGTTTCTTAGGCTCTTTATGGTAAGAATTAGGGTAGCACAATCGATAGGATTTATCTTGAAGTACTCTCTTGTGTTTACATTGGAAGAATTGTCATTTAAGCAATTACTCATATTTACTGAGTTGATGTTTTCTTGAGTTTTTCATATGTATTTTTGCCAACGTTAGCAAAATAGTTATTAAAGTTTTCCGCTTTGTCTTTCAACTCCGTAATATTTTCATAACTTTCTGAGGTACTCTTTTCATTTGGTATCATGCTTCTTATCACTTTCCATGTTGCTGCTGTATCATGTCTAGTCATTAAATTTTTTTTGTAAAAGTCTTTTTTACTTACATTGATGAGAGATCTGACACGTTTCTTTTCTGTTTTATAACGTTCTCGGAGAGTCATATCGTATATATTAATTTTTAGCTCTTTTGTATTTGATTTCTGAATTGCATTGTCTCTTTGATGTCATTAGTTAGCCAGGGGGCTGAGGGGCGGGTTATTTTTCTTGTTACAATGGGTGCACAACTATCTAAGCATTCAAGGAAGACTTTTGTTAGAATCTCAACCTGCAAATCGACGTTATCTGTGTATTTAATTCTATTAAGTACATTTGTGTTGTTGATTAATGTTTCACAAAAGATGTCAGGGGAGTAATTTTTTAGATACCGGAATGTCTTGAAGAGAGGCTTCCTTTTGGGCTTGTTTATGTTTAGCATAGCAATGTTCAGCTCGTGGTCTGCAATTGGGCAGGGAACTACGTCCCAATAGGGTATACTTTCCACTTTATTTGTTATTATCAGATCTATTAGAGTCCTAGAATTAGGGGTTATACGTGTCGGTTTTGTCACTATTTGTTTTAACTTCACAGTGTTGATTACCCTTTTCATTTTGTTATCTGCTGAGAGGAAGTCATCATTAAAGTCACGAAGTATGTATATGGGTTTATGGCGCACACAGATATTTCTGAATGTTTCTAGCAGATGACTGAAAGAACTGGTAGGTGCTTTAGGTTGACGGTAGACACACCCTACAATGAAAGATGGAAGTTTCTGATACTACACAGTGATCCATAAATCTTCGAGCTCTTCAGTATTTTCTAGGCCTGTGGTTATTTCTGATGCCCTAAGATAATTTCTAACATAAGTACAGACCCCACACCCTCGGCCATGGTCATCGAAAAATATTTAAAACTCTGGGATATTCACATGCTTATTTTCAGTTGTAGGAGTAAGCCAAGTTTCACTTATACAGAGGATGTCTATGTTGTTGTCTTTTGTTAGCATTATTATTTCCTCAAAATGAGCGAGAAGGGACTGAGCGTTCACATATACTAATGTTACATTCTTACCATGTTTCATCAGGGTGGTATCCATAGTCATAGTTGTAGTTTGTTCTTGGAGTCGTCCATGATGTGTTTCGACTGTGTGATTCTGCTGGGAGTTCATCATTATAGTGTGTTCTGGGGTTAGCCCATGGATCCTGATGTGTGAACCTGCCGTTGGATGGGTAACACTGATTTGAGTACGTGCCTTCCCAAAGTTTGTATGCCTAGGTGAGTGTCTAGGGTAGTAAGAGCCATCTCTCCAGGAGAAATCTCTTGTGCGTGGATGGTGATAAGAGAAGTTTGTATTGTGTCTCTTTCTGTAGTCTCGCGGATAGCTGATCGTTTCATAAGCTCTTTGCTGTTTATTTTGGTATGACTGTAGTTTGGGGAGGAGGAGGAGGTGGAGGAAGAAGAAGGAATCGGAAAGTTTTGCTTTTTTTTATGAGTGTGACACCAGGGCAGGCAAAAACTGCGGTCATTAATAAAGGCCCGGGCACGAGAAAACACCAAGACGAAGGAAAAGAAAAGGTTAAGGACAAGGCAGATATGAGGTAATATCACACAAAGGAAAACGACAGACAGAAAAAAACCGTCAAAGAACAGAGGACCCAGAGATATGGAGGACTAGGCCCTAAGATGACGAGAGATTCGCTTTTGAAGGATGATATGTCATAAGAATTGGAAAAGACATAAGGAGGAAGACAGTTCCAGAATCTAGAGGTAAATGGGAAGAAGCAGTCGTTGCACCGGCCAATCCGCGAGCTACAAATCTCCACACAGTACCTGTGGGATGAGGCCGCTTGGCGAGTGTTACACGGCCTTGGCAGTGGGGGATGGATGCAACTCGCCAACTCATCAGAGCAGCGATGGAAGTAGTAGCGATAGAAAAGAGAAAGTGAAGATACCTTGCGGTGAAGAGAGAGAGAATCAAGATTAGAAGTAAGAGAAGGATCATTAACGTGTCTGACTGCCTTAGATTCAACACTATCAAGGAGATAAGTATGAGAAGAAGCACCCCAGATGTGTGAGCAGTATTCTAAGCAGGGATGGATAAGACCTTTATTAATTTTTAGTAGCTGTGAAGAGGAAAAGTAATGATGGAAACGAAACAAAACCCCCAATATTTTGGATGAAGATTTAGAAATTTGGATTATGTGATTCCTCCAAGACAAGTTAGAGGCTATGTGGATTTATATGTTGATAGCATTAAGAGGGTAAATTTCGCTACTTTCTAAGACAATAAGGTTATCAGGAGGAGAAGAAGATGAAGAGATAGCCAGAAACTGTCTTTTGGAGGCATTGAATTTAACTAAATTTTGAGTGCCCCACTCAGATACCCTCTTCAAATCGGAATTGAGAGTAGAAGAAAGAGTGATACGAGACTGATTATGAGTAGCAGATGAAGGTTGTGAAGAAAAGGCAGAGAAAAAGTGAGGGGTAGAATCATCAGCAAAGGTATGAAGAAAAGAGGAAGATGGGGATTGTAGAAGATCATTTATGAAGAGAAGGAACAGAGTAGATGAAAGAACTTAGCCCTGTGGAACACCACTGTTAACAGAGCAAGGGCTAGATGTCGCACCATCAACAACTACAGATATAAAACTGTCAGAGAGAAAACTGAGAATCGGAGAACAGAAAGGAGGGGTAAAGCCATAGACAGGGAGCTTGGCCAACAGAGCCTTGTGCCAAACTGTCAAAAGCCTTAGAGATATCAAGGGCGACGACAAAGGATTCCCCAAAGTTCCCCAGAGAATATGACCATACATGAGTAAGATAGGATAGGAAGTCACCAGTGGATCTTGCCTTGCGGAAGCCATACTGGTGATTGGAGATAAATAAGTTAGATTCAAATCGTTTCAGGAAGGGAACATTGAGCAAAGTTTCAAAAACTTTAGCAGTAGAGGAGGTTAGGGCAATAGGTCGGTAGTTTGAAGGAATAAAGCGGTCACCCTTCTTAGTAACATGTTGAAATAGAGCAAGCTTCCTAGATGAAGGATAGATACTGGTTGACAGAATGAGGCAAAAAAGACGGCAAAGCATGGGAGCCAGTTCATCTGCAGACTCCTTAAGGAACCTTGTAGGAATACCATCGGGACCAGATGCCTTGTTCGTCTTTAGCGAGCGAAGAACCTTGTGAACTTTGCTTGAAGAAAGGATAAGGGAGGGCTTAGGGTTAGAGAGGGGTAAAGATTGAGGAATAGGTGTGCTGGAATCGTTTATAGAATAGTTGGCAGAAAAATAAGAGCCAAATAGAGTGGCTTTGTCAGTGGGAGAGCAAGCTATAGAACTATCAGAACGAATGAGAGGGGGAAAGCTTGAGTTACAGAAGTTGTTGTAGAGGTTTTTGGCTAAGGACCAAAAGCACTTGTCAGTGGGAGAGTAGTTAAGATCATCAACTTTCCTTCTTATAAAGGAAGCCTTAGACCTTCGAATCTGAGCTGTACAGCGATTCCTAGCAATAATAATAGCAGAGCGAGTTAATTCGGAAGGAAAGGCTTGGTGAAATTGATGTACCCG
>JAXCGZ010015103.1:250000-260000 GCA_037179515.1 Halocaridina rubra
TAATTAAATGAATCCTCAGTATATATATATATATATATATATATATATATATATATATATATATATATATATATATATATATATATATATATATATATATATATATAGAAATTCATTCTTGAATTTTTCTGTCATATTCAGATGAAAATGGTCTAGATGTTACCCGAAATATCAAATAAAGAGTGGTGCAAGATGAACAAGTGGATTATTCTCATTATGTTTTGCAATTTATAATTAGTTTAATAATAATAATAATGATAATAATAATAATAATAATAATAATAATAATAATAATAATAATAATAATAATAATAATAATAATAATAATAATAATAATAATAATAATAATAATAATAATAATGATCTATCTATCTATCTACCTTGGCTGTTTCCCCTTTAATTGGGGGGTAGACGACATCAAAAAAAGAAAACAATAAGGGGATTACTTTACTCTATGGGCAATGACGAGAGAGCTGGCGACCATTCAAATGGCACTGCTGGAGTGCCACAGCCCATCCTCCCGGCTCTTCCACAACCTGTGTCACTTCACAACTGCCAACTCCCCTACTGCCCCTACCACAGGGCTACCTCTGTATGATGCAGCCCCGTGGTAACAGCAGATGCCCATCAGAGATGCGTCACAATCGCTCGCCACTCATTCCTATTCCTAGAACGCTCACTTGCTTCCCTCACATCCATCCTCCTATCATTCAGGGCTCTCCTTACTCCATCCATCCATCCAAAGCTAGGCCTCCCTCTAGCATTTCTCCCATCAACTCTCGCATTCATCACCTTTTTCAGCAGTCTTTCATCATCCATCCTTTCCACATGGCCAAACCATCTTAGAACATTCATATCTACTCTGGCTGCAAATTCTCTCCTCACACCCATTCTTGCTCTCACCACTTCATTCCTAACCCTATCCAACCGAGATACACCAATCATACTCCTCAGGCATTTCATCTCAAACATATTTAGTTTCCGTCTCTCACTTACTTTCATACCCCATAACTCTGATCCATACATCACAGTTGGCACAACCACTTTCTCATACAACACTTTCTAACATTCATTTCCAACCCTCTATTTTTCATCACTCCTTTCAATGCACCCAACACTTTGCATCCTTCATTCACTCTGTGACACATATCTGCTTCCACTCCACCATTTGGAGCTATAACCGAGCCTAAATACTTGAACTGATCAACCTCCTCAAGTGTCTCTCCATTCAATATAACATTAAATCCAGCACCATCCTCATTTCTTGTACACCTCATAACCTTACTCTTTCCCACATTCACTCGCAACTTCCTTCTCTCACACGCCATTCCAAATTCTGACACTAACTGACACAGCTTCTCTTCTGAATCTGCCACCACCACAGTATCATCTGCGAACAGCAACTGATTCAGCTCCCACTCGTTATCATCCCCATCTACCATTCTCAAACCTCGACCACACACTCGCTCATTCACCTCTCTTACAACTCCATCAATATACATATTGAACAGTCATGGTGACATCACTCATCCCTGTCTCAGTCCCACACTCACTGGAAACCACTCACTCACTTCATTCCCTACCCTAACACAAGCTCTACTGCCCTCATACAAAGTCTTCACTGCATGCAACAATTTACCGTTAATTCCATGTAATCTCAAAACATTCCACATTGCCTCTCTATCAACTCTATCATACGCTTTCTCAAGAGCCAAAAATGCAAAATACTCATCCTTACCCTTTGCTATATACTTCTCACATAACTGCCTAAGTATAAAAGTCTGATCTATACAACCTCTACCTCTCCTAAAACCACTCTGCACTTCCGCAGTCACATTTTCTGTCTTATCCCTAATCCTATTAACCAGTATCCTACCATACACTTTTCCTACCACACTCAACAAACTTATACCCATAAAATTACTGCATTCATACACATCTCCCTTACCTTTGTATAGGGGCACTATACAAGCAATCACCCATTCCACTGGCACCATTGACAACATAAAGCATATATTAAACACTCTCACTAACCATTCCAATGCAGTCCCACCCCCTTCTTTCAACATCTCCACTCTCACACCATCTATTCCACTTGCTTTACCAGCTTTTGCTTCATACAATGCCCTTTTCACCTCCTCTCTTGTAATCTCTCTCTCATTTTCATCTCCCATTACTGGCACTTGAACACCCCCCACTGCCACTATAGCTGCCTCTCTATATTCCTCAACATTCAGCAAGCACTCAAAATATTCTGCCCATCTTTTCCTTGCATCGTTCCCTCTCAACATCTGTCAATTCACATCTTTCACTGTCTCTTCCATCCTCAATCCACCCTTCCTTACTCTCTTCACTTCTTTCCAAAACTTCTTTTTATTCTCCTCATATGACCTACTAAAATCTTGTTCCCACCTAACATTTGCCAACCTCTTCTCTTCCTCTACCTTCCGCTTGGTTTCCACATTTTTCTCCCTATGTCTTCATACTTCTCTCTCTTATTCTCTTCCACCTTCATTTTCACCCCTTCATTCCACCACTCGCTGCCCCTCCTCATGCCACCTCCTACAAACCTCTTTCCACACATCACTTGCATGTCCCACAAAACATTCTTTCATCAACCCCCATTCCTCCTCTAACTCCCCAACTTCTCTTTCTTTCACCCTGTCATATGCCACTCTCTACCTGTCCTGATATTCCTGTCTCTTCTCTGGCTTTTTCAACTCTTCCACCTTCACTATTTCCCTTCTACATCCCCCCACTCTATTTCCCCACTCTTTTGCTACTACCACTTTTGCTTCAACCAAAAAATGATCAGACATCCTAGCAGCCACACCCCTAAATGCATGCACATCTTTTACTCTACCAATCATGCTCTTTGCTAGCAACACATAATCCATCAATGCTCTTTCTTTCACTCTTCCATTTGCCACTCTCATCCATGTATACTTATTTATTAACTTCTTGAAAAACTATTACCTATCACCAACTCTTGCTCCACACACATATCTAACAGTTTCTCGCCACTCTCATTCCGACCTGGTACCCCATACTTTCCTACAACACCTTCTACCTCTCCATCACCCACTCTAGCATTCAAGTCACCCAGCACAACTACATAGTTCCTTCTACTCAAACCATCCACACACCTAGTTAACTCATTCCAGAATTCATCCCGCTCTTCCTCGCTTCTCTCACATCCTGGCCCATAAGCACTAACAAAAGCCCAACGTTCCCTACCTATCCTAGCCCTCACCCACATCAGCCTAGATGACACTTCTTTCCATTCCACTACCTTATTTACCATCCATTCACTCAGCAATAATGCCACACCTTCTCTCGCTCTCCCCCTTTCAACCCCAGACACCCTACCTGTCACATCACCAAATGCCACTTCTCCTTTTCCTTTCGTCTTCGTCTCACACAATGCCAATACATCCATCCTCCTCCTACCAAACATATATCCAATCTCACATCTTTTGCTCTCTATCGTACTACAACCACGCACATTTAGACACCCCAAAACTAGAGTTTGGGGAGAAGTTATTCTCCCCTCTGCTCCCCTTCTTCTTTGATGTCTCGCAGGAGGTTGATACAAGGGGGGGATTCCTAGTCCCCCCACCCAGTCCACTTTTAGTCGCCTTTTACGACACGCAGGGAATACGTTGGGGCTATTCTTTGATGCTGTGCCCGCCACCATAATAATAATAATAATAATAATAATAATAATAATAATTAATAATAATAATAATAATAATAATAACAATAAACTTTTTCTTGATTAAAACTTTTTTTACTATCATCTCTCTCTCTCTCTTAATCTAGCCGCCTGGGGGGCAAGCCAGCCTCTATGGGTGCCGGTCCCAAGCCCGGATAAATAGAGAGGGTTGGTGTCAGAAAGGGCATCCGTCTGTAAAAACCCATGCCAGAACCAATGAAATGAATCGTAATATAGATGAGAATAGTGCTAGGGCGTACTCCGTAAATGACGCACAGATACATCGCCCTAACACTGTGCCAAGGCAAGGGCTACTGCACCATGAGCAGGTGCAGTTAAAGAAGCGAGCTCTAAATGGAATCAGGTTTGACCATCTCAATATCGGGTCGCTGACAGAAGGAGGAAGAGAGTTGGCAGATTTAATGAGGATAAAGAAAGTGGATATCTTATGTGTGCAGGAAACTCGTTGGAAGGGGAATAAAGCCAAAGAGCTTGGTGATGGTTACAAGCTATTCTATAGTGGAGCAAATGCACAGGGGAGTTGGTATAGTGCTGTCTGAGGAAATGAAGAATGCAGTGACGGAAGTGAATAAGAAGAATGACCGCATTATGAGTGTAAAGATATGTTATGGAGGGGAGACAATGAACATCATTAGTGCTTATGCCCCACAAATGGGGTGCACAGAGGAGGAAAAGAGCTGTTTTTGGAACTAAATATGTGAAGTAATGCAGGAACTGGAGGAGAATGAGAGGATTATAGTGGGTGCAGATTTTAATGGGCACGTTGGAAATGAAAATGATGTATTTGAGCGGGTGCATGGAGGACATGGGATCGGGGAGAGAAACCCAGAGGGTGAGAGTATAGTAGACTTTGCCATGTCCGTTGATATGGCAATAGTGAACACGTTCTTTGAAAAGAAGAGGGAGCACATGATAACGTACAGGAGTGGTTGTAGATGCTCTCAAATAGATTACTTCCTTTACAATAGATCAAGGCTGGTGGATGTTAAGAATTGTAAAGTTATCCCAGGCGACCATGTAGCCCCCCCAACACAGTCTTCTGTGTGTGGACCTGAAGATAAAAAGAGAAAGAAAAACGAAAACGAATGTGGTAAAGAAAATCAGGTGGTATAAATTGTCAGGGAGGGATAATGATGAGAAGAGAGAGTTTAGGAGAATAGTGTTGGGAGAGATTGATCTGATAATTGAAGATGTGGAGAAATGGTGGAGGCATAATGCATCAGTGATTAGAAGGCATGGAAGGGAGATACTGGGGGAAACATCTGGAATAGTGTGGGAAAAAAAGGAAAGCTGGTGGTGGGAGGAGGGTATAAGGAAGGTTGTAAAAGGTAAGAAGGAGGCAAAGAAGAAATATGAAGAGTCACAGTTGCAGGAAGACAGAGAAATATTAAGGGAGATAAATAAAGAAGTAAAAAAGGTAGTAGCTCAAGCTAAGGCAAGGGCATATGATGTTTATGATGAAAAGGAAATTAAGGAAGGTTTAAGCAAGATGCTCAAATTGTCAAAGGTAAGAAATAAAAGTACGAAGGACATCACCTATATTAAACAAATTAAGGATAGAAATGGTACGGTTCTAAAGAAGGAAGAAGACATCCTGAAACGATGGCAGGAGTATTTTGAGCAACTGCTAAATGAACTAGGGAAAAGGTGATGCGTGCCTTAAAGAAAATGAAGAATGGGAAGGCAACAGGACCTGACTTGATTCCTGTTAAAGTTTGGAAAGCCTTCGGAGAGGAAGGGGGTAGACATTTTGTATTATGGCAAAAATCTCTGAACAAGAAAATATACCAGAAGAGTGGCGGGAAAGTATATCAATACCTATATTTAAAGGTAAAGGTGATGTCCAAGAATGCAGCAATTATAGAGGCATTAAGCTAATGTCTCACACGCTGAAGATACTGGAGAGAATGATAGATGGCAGGCTAAGAGAAGAAGTGAGAATAGGGAAACAACAGCTTGGATTTATGGAGGGAAGCGGCACAACAGATGGAATATTTTGTATAAGGCAGCTGATGGAGAAATTCAGAGAAAAACAACGAGACTTGCACCTGGTTTTCATAGACCTTGAAAAGGCCTATGACAGAGTGCCAAGACAGGAAATATGGAGATGTTTGAGGGAGAAGATGGTACCAGAAAAGTATGTTAGAATTATTCAGGAGATGTATAGGAGTGTGTATACCAGAGTGAGAAGCAATGTTGGAGAGACAGATGGATTTGAGGTAGGAGTGGGATTACATCAGGGGTCGGCACTTAGTCCATTCATCTTCAATGTGGTGATGGATGTAATGACCAAAGATGTGAGAGAAGCAGTGCCATGGTGCATATTATATGCAGATGACATTGTATTGTGTGCAGAGAGGAGGGAGGATTTGGAGGAGAAGTTGGAGGGATGGAGAGCAGCACTTGAGGAGAGAGGAATGAGGATAAGCAGGTCAAAGACCGAATATATGTGTGCCAACATTGCTGAGGATGGTGGACATAGCATAAGAATGGATGGGGAAGAAATAAAGAGAGTACAGAAGTTCAAGTACTTGGGGTCCATAGTAGAGGCTAGTGGAAGCATGGATCAAGAAGTGAGACATCGCATTCAGGCAGGATGGAATAACTGGAGGTCTGCATCTGGTGTTCTCTGTGACAAGAAGGTACCACTGAGATTGAAGGGAAAGTTTCATAGGACCGTTGTAAGACCAGCTATGTTATATGGAACAGAAACAGCAAGTATGAGGAAGACAGAGGAGAAGGGGATGGATGTAGCGGAGATGAGAATGTTGAGGTGGATGTCTGGAGTAACAAGGAAGGATAGAATTAGGAATGAGTATATAAGAGGATCGACAAAGGTAGTTGAATTATCAAAGAAAATACAGGAGGGAAGGCTTAGATGGTATGGACACCTGTTACGTCGGGACGAACATCATGTTGGAAGACATACGATGGAGATGGAAGTTCGGGGTAGAAGGAGGAGAGGAAGACCAAGAAAAAGATGGCGTGATTGTATAGGGGAAGACTTGCAATGGAAGGGTATTGATGAAAATGAAGCACAGAACAGAAATAGATGGAGATGACTCATTCACAACGGCGACCCCATATAAAAATGGGTTAAAGCTGAGAAGAAGAAGATCTCTCTCTCTCTCTTCCTCTTCCTTCTGTTTCTCCTCCTACTCTCCTTCATAGACTGCTCTTTTGTCGTCCATTGTAATTCCATTTTTTTTTTCATTCCTGAACTACTTCCTTCCCTCACTGTTGGAACTCATCCCATATTCCTTTAACTCCAGCTGCAATTTTCATAACAAGGTCAATAAAAGTGATATATAGCTCTCTCTCTCTCTCTCTCTCTCTCTCTCTCTCTCTCTCTCTCTCTCTCTCTCTCTCTCTCTCTCTCTCTCTCTCTCTCTCTCTCTCTCTCTCTCTCTCTCTCTCTCTCTCTCTCTCTCTCTGATTTTACGGGATCAGTATCAGTACATTTCGTGAATACTTTTGTATTACTTATTTGAAATATTATTTATCTTATTTATATAGTCAGGTGCATTCATTATGACAACTCCTCTACCCTTATCTGGTTTAACAAGACGTAATTTGTCTTTTTGGCCTAGTGGTTTGAGCTTACAAATTCATTCTTTTGTTAGAAAGTTAAAGGAATTGTGGTGTGTCCTCAATGTATTGTTATAGATTGGATACTGTTTGAGAGAATGTAGCAAAATGAACCCAAGAATTTTGAACATAAAAAATAATGAACTTGAGGACACACCACAATTCCTTTAACTTTCTAACAAAAGAATATATTTGTAAGCTCAAACCACAAGGCCAAAAAGACGAATTAGGTCTTGTAAAACCAGATAAGGGTAGAGGAGTTGTCATAATGAATGCATCTGACTATATAAATAAGATAAATAATATTTCAAATACATAATACAAAAGTATTCACGAAATGTTCTGATACTGATCCCGTAAAATCAAGCTTACACTCTGAGGACAAAATCAGCAGAACGCTTAAGAAATTAAAACAAAACCATATTATATCTGAGGAAGAGCATAAAGCTCTCTATGTATCAGGATCAAGACCAGGTTCACTCTATGGACTCCCAAAAATTCATAAACCAAATATTCCTCTACGTCCAATAGTTTCAGATGTGGGGACAACTTCTTTTGAACTTTCAAAATTCATTGTCCTCCATATCATACATATAACAACCAACGAATACACTGTTATAAATTCCAGAGACATATATAATACTTTAAGCAATTTGCCAATATCTAACAATAGCTACATGACGAGTATTGATATAGTCACTATATACAAATATGCCATTAAAAGAAACAATTGATATTATAACAAATGACATTTACAATAGGCAAGCCTTTAGGAACATGTCAAAAAAGAATTTTCATAACTTGAGACAATAACAGATAATAATTATTTCATTTTTGCCAATGATTTATACTAGCAAATTGCTGGACTGGAAATGGGCAATCCCATATCAGCAAATTTTGCAAATATCTTCCTATCTCACCACGAAAAAAATAGGGTTAGACAATTGTCCTAATGAATTTAAACCATTATTACATAGGAGATATGTGGATGACACATTTATGCTATTTCAAAAAAAAGAACATGCTCCACTTTTCTTTCAGTAATTATAATAATAATAATAATAATAATAATAATAATAATAATAATAATAATAATAATAATAATAATAATAATAATAATAATAATAATAATAATAATAATAATAATAATAATAATAATAATAATGTCGTCATCGTTGTTTTCTTACCCTCAACAGGTAGGTTTCGATCCAGGCCTCCCAGTGTTGAGAGTGAATAGCATCTTAAGATAGTAAGTATTTAGATTATTTTTGTCATAGTTTACTATCTCTCTCGTGACTGTCATGAAATTTTCTCTGAATTACGCTGACAGGCATACGCACGGACTAGACTGTTTTATGATGAGGTAAGCCTAATCTTACAAAAGAGAGGGGACTGGGCAGATTACATATTCTTTGATATACAGTAGGCATTTGATATCAGAGTAAAACATCCAATTTCTATCTGTGGAAAGATCTTTGTATATGATGCAAAGATTGTGAAGAGAGCACAAGACGAAATAGTGGTAGAGTGCTTCAGGCAAACATTAATAGCCCGCCTAAGGGGTCAGAAATGTTACTAATAAAATCTATTACTTCAGATTGTTATGTAATAAAAATGGGCGTTAGTGCTAAAATGTCTCATGTTTTGATATGCAGTAACATTAGAGGAACTTAAAAAATCTATGAAGGAAAGAGACCTAGGGGTACATGTATTGGCAGTTTGTCTCAGGAAATGCATGTGAAATTTGTAGACAGGGCAGCATATCCTCTCTTATCAATCATAAGTTTGATGAAAGACACATAATCTCAATTATAAGGTAAGGCTGAAAGATTAGATGTTTCATTATTCGCAGCTAGAAGGAATATGGATAGATATAGTGGATAGGGAGCAATATTCTGATATAACGTCTTGAGAACTATATGTCATAGTTCGAAGTTCTTCAATAAAACTTGTTTTTGTGGGATGTAAGGAAGTACTGCGTCTTTAGTGTAAGAGTAGTTGATATTTTCAATTTGCTCTGTGGGTAAACAGTATTTATTAAATACATTCATAGCTTTTAGGACAGATATAATGTGTTTGAAAGTAATCAGGAAGGTTAGAGAAAATCCCAAACTTTTCCACAGGTTTGTCAATGGGAAATTTAAGGTCAAAGAATAAGTTTTAAAATTAAAGAAGGTAGAAGGAAGCATTACTGAGGCAGATGAAGATATCTACAAAGAATTGAACAAGGAGTTTCAGTCAGTATTTGCCGTAAAAAATACTCCATCCCCTTACGCTTCAAAAATAAGAGATCTTGGGTCAGTATTAGAGAGCATCGTCTGAGATATGCAAAGCGTTGATGGGGTTAAATGCTCATAAAGCTATGGGGCCTGATGACATATCCCCTCATGTGCTTGAAAAGTGTTTTAATCCATTATTGGAGACGCTATGCATCTTATTTGAAAAGTCGCTGGAATCTGGGAGATTCTGAGATGGTGGAAACATGCGAATTTGGTGTCTGTCTTCAAAAAGGAAAGGAAATACTCATCTCTAAACTATAGGCCTTTCCTTGACCAGTATAGTTTGCAAAGCTATGGAGAAGCTACTGGGCATACCCATTTCTCTTAACTTTGGGTCCTTCAACTTTTTGTCAAGAAGACAACATAGCTTCAGAAATCGCAGATCCACTGTAACACA
>JAXCGZ010015103.1:270000-275000 GCA_037179515.1 Halocaridina rubra
AAGCTAGAAGAGTGAGGGGGGATATGGTGACAGTCTTTAAATTCCTTCATGGTTATGATAGAGTGGATAGGGATCGATATTTTGATATGGCTGGCTCTAGAACTAGAGGTCATAGTTTGAAGCTTCGTAAGAAAACTTCTTTGCAGGATGTAAGGAAATACTTTTTCAGTGTAAGAGTAGTTGATAATTGGAATTGGCTAAGCGAGGAGGTAGTTAATGCTATCTCAATCCATAGTTTTAAGGACAGGTATGATAAGTATCACTAAGTATAAAATGGAACCGATCAGGAGACGGGAAGATACGAGCTTTGGGCCCTTTCCCGTAAACACAATTAGGTAATCACAATTAGGTAATCACACACACACACACACACACACACACACACACATTACATTACATTAATTACACACACACACACACACACACACACACACACACACGGAACTGCTCCTCTTAAATTTTTAATTGTTTCGAGTGACTAAGTGCTTAGTGGAAAACTTTACCATAATTTCCCTAAATCTGAAATCCTGCAGAGTATTGTGAGTACAAAACTTATATTTGTTGTATGACGAGACTGTCCAAAATATTAAAGGAAAAAAAATTGAGAACATTTTTCGTGAGGGGAGAGAGAAGCTGCCGTCCAGTTCTGCCTTGAAGGAAATTTAGAAGAGTTGCCAGAGGTGAAGCCATCACATCACATTACCTAATTTTTTGTGTAAACTGGGGAAAGCTCTTAAGCCGTTTACCTGATCCTGTGGTTCCATATATTGTTAAAATCAGTATCCTTCCCATTTATATTAACTTGTTAGTTAGTTTGATACACGAAAAATTTAATAAGTAAAAAAACAAAAAACAAACAAATATCCACCTGTCAACAGTACTGAGTTAAGTTGCCAAGTAGTACAGCTGTCTTATTTTCTTCATTTTTTATTTTTTGCTTTTCTTTTAGCTTTCTCTATTACTATTTTGTTTTTATTTTGTATATATATTGAGTTAAATGTAAAGTCTAATCTTGTGATAACATACCTTGGTTAGCAAGTGAGTTTATCAGTTAGGAAGAATATATAGCAGAAACAGGTGGGTGCCACCTCAGACACAGGTTCGAATTTTTCCTTCAGGTTTGACTTTTGTTTTGTTGTACTTCTTTTTTCTTTTTCTTTTTATCCTTAAATTACCATGGTCAAGTTTTTAAGTTAAGATGTGTGTTACCAGAAAAGAGATAAACTGAGTCACTAAATAGCACTTATATGGAGATATAAAAATTCGGTGTGAAGCTTAATTAAAAGTTTTTTCTCTTTTTTTTTCCTCTTTCTCGTCTTCTTTCTATATTCTGTGAGAGGGAGAACATAAAAATGACGCCATCTCTGTCCCAAACCTCTCCCATCCATGGGTTGGTAGGAGGGGTAGCCATCAGGAGACTCAAACAGAAAATCAAGAATATAGAGGAAATGGTTATAAGCCTTGATGATAAAATTCAGAATATGGATGGAGAAATGAAAGAGAATGAAACACTCAGAGAGCAAATAAGATCTTTGGAGGAAGCAAATAAAGCACAAGGGCAGGAGAGAAAGGAACTAGAAAAAAGAATAAAAAAGCTGGAAGGGGAAAAGAGTCAACTAGAATCTAGACTTTCTAAACAAGAAGATAAAAACAAACAGCTGAATGACAACCTAAAGGAATTAGATGTTAGTTCACTGCTCTCTTCTGAGAGAGACGAGATTGCTGCTTGGAATGTCCAGATTAAGGAAAACATTGAACAGTTCAGAAAAGAGTTCCAGGAGCTGAATATGGAAAATGATGCCATGAAAACTTCCTTTGCTGATGCACTAAAGGGGAATGTGGCAGTAAAAGAGGCTGTAAAGGTGGTGGCACTGGAAAACATACAAACAGTTGACTATAAAGAGACAGTAATCGAAAAAATGAAAGACGTTGTGATGGAAAGGGCAAACCCACTCATCAGACAGGCACTTGATAAGGAGAAGACAGTGGTAATCTCAGGCATAAGCGAGTCCCAGGAGCCAACATGGCAGGGGAGACTTGAAGAAAATAAAGCTAGGGTTGTAGACCTGATAAGAAAGCTTGGAGTAGTATATGGTCCTGAGGATATTGTAAACATACACCAACTAGGTAAATATTCGAGGGAAGGAAAGCCGAGACCAACAAAAGTAACCTTTGAGAGAGGGGAAACATGTAGGGAAATATTGTTGAGAAAAAAAAGTCTAAAAGACCTTCAAGAATTCAAAGAAGTGTTCATTAGACAATACAGAACACAGGAAGAGATGGAAAAGATCAAAATCTTGTTGCAAGAGGCAAGAAGGTTAAAGGATGAAAGAAATGAAGAAGAGAAGAAAAATTTTCATTAAAGAGTTCTTCCAGACAAAGGGGAGATAAAGAAGATAATGACAGAAGATCAGGGGATGGGGCCTCATTAAGATTGTTATACACAAATGCTGATGGATTAGCTGGTAAGGCAGTAGAATTAAAAGATAGGATTCACAACAGTAAGGCAGATATAGTAGCAATTACAGAGACTAAGTTGAGTGAGGACATAAACAGTGTCACAGTTTTTCCTAAGGGTTTCAGAATACTAAGGGTTGAAAGATCTGAGAGGACTGGTGGAGGGATAGCACTGCTCATAAGTGAAAGGATTCAAGTCGAAGAAATAAACTTGGCTATAGAAAGTGAGTTCAAGGAATTTCTTATTGCTCGCATAAATACTGGGTCAGAGAGCATTATAATAACTGTTGTATACAACCCACCAAGGAACCAAAATAGGCTTGAAGTTTATGAGGAAAGTCATATGGGTACTATTGAAGTCATAAACTCAGTTGTTAACATGGCACGGGAAAAAAAATGTAGGATTTTGATTATGGAAGACTTTAATCATAAAGAGATAGATTGGATAAATCTTGACCCACACAGTGGTGAGGACTCATTCGGGGCAAGATTCCTAGATTGCGTACAAGGGAATTTCCTACACCAACATGTAATGGAACCAACAAGGGCCAGGGGTGGGGATGAGCCATCACTACTTGATCTAGTGTTCACAGATAATGTGTTGGATATTGAAAAAATTGAGTATGAAGCACCAATTGGAAAGAGTGACCACTGTGTGTTGTTGATGGAGTATATCATTGAAGATATTCTTCCTGAGAGTAGAGGCACTGAGGACATGAGGAGGAACTATCCGAAAGGAGATTACATCAAAATGAATGAGCTTTTTGCAGTTATTGACTGGAGAACCTTATTTTACAACAAATCTGTACAAGAAATGTATGACATCTTTTGTGAGAAATATGGGAAGATAGTAGATTGCTGCATACCTGTCACCAAAGTAGGTGTAATTCATGCCAGAGAGAAATGGTTTGATAATGGGTGTAAAAGAGCTAAGGAGTGGAGAGACAAATGCTAGAAAAGGTATAGGAGGAGAAAAAACATAAATGCCTGGCAAACCTACAAAAGAGCAAGAAATGACTACCTAAGTAAAAGGAGAGAGGCAGAGAGAGACTATGAGAGGGACATCACCAGGAAGGCTAAAGAAAATCCCAAGCTTTTCCACAGCTTTATCAGAGGAAAACTGAAGGTAAAAGAACAGGTTTTAAGGCTAAAGAGAGCGGATGGAAGCATCACTGAGACGGATGAAGAGATCTGCAAAGAATTGAACAAGGAGTTTCAGTCAGTATTTACAGTAGAAAATACCCCACCCCCTCAGATTGAAGAGATAGAAGCTCAAGGGCCGGTATTAGAGAACATCAACCTTACAGCCACAGAGGTATGCAAAGCGCTGATGGATTTAGATGTTCATAAAGCTACAGGTCCCGATGACATATCCCCTCATGTGCTTAAAAAATGCACAAACACAATATCAGTGGCACTAAGTATCATATTTAAAAAGTCACTGGAGTCGGGGGAGATTCCAAGATGCTGGAAACAAGCAAATGTGATACCTATCTTCAAAAAGGGAAGGAGGGATACGGCTCTGAACTATAGACCAGTTTCCTTGACCAGCATAGTTTGCAAAGTTATGGAGAAACTACTAAGGAAACATATCTCTCTTCACTTGGAATCCTTCAACTTTTTGTCAGTGAGGCAACATGGCTTCAGAGAAGGTAGATCAACAGTAACAAACTTATTAGAATTTTATGATGAGGAAAGCCAAATCTTACAGGAAAGAGAGGGCTGGGCAGATTGCATATTCCTAGACTTCCAGAAAGCGTTTGACACTGTTCCACGTGGGAGACTTATTAGGAAGCTGCAATCAATGGCTAGAATAGGTGGAAATGTTTTGGAATGGATAAAAACTTACTTAGAAGGAAGGGAACAGAGGGTTAGAGTAAGACACTCAGTGTCTGAATGGAGAAGAGTTAGTAGTGGAGTTCCACAGGGTTCAGTTTTTGGGCCACTTTTGTTCCTTGTATATGTAAATGACCTACCAGAGTCTGTAAATTCATTCATGAATATGTTTGCAGATGATGCAAAGATTGTGAAGAAAGTAAAAAACGAGAACAATGGTAGAGAACTTCAGGAGGATCTAAATAATCTGCATGAGTGGTCAGAAAAGTGGCTAATGAAATTCAATACTTCAAAATGTAAGGTAATGAGAATGGGTACAAGTGCAAGAAGGCCCAAGCTTGACTACTCGGTGGCTGGAGTACAACTTCAAGAGACAGAAAATGAGAGAGATCTAGGAGTAAACATACTGGCAGATTTGTCTCCAGAAATACATATAAATGGCATAGTAAGGGCAGCATATGCATTCTTATCAAATGTAAGGGTAGCCTTCAGGCACATGGACAAGGAAATGTTCAGAAATATTTATGTAACCTATTTGAGGCCAAAACTCGAATATGCAGCCCCCTTTTGGAATCCGCACTTGAAAAAGCACATAGCTAAGCTTGAAAAAGTTCAAAGACATGCCACGAAACTGGTGCCAGAAATACGCAATCTCAGTTATGATGAGAGGCTGAGGGAATTAGACTTACCATCACTCGAAGCTAGAA
>JAXCGZ010015103.1:280000-287500 GCA_037179515.1 Halocaridina rubra
TTTTACAAAACTTAGAGTACACTTATATGTAGACTGTAATTGAACTAATAAGTAAGAGGGTAATGCATAGTGAAAAGAAGTATAATATTCCTAGAAAATGAAGATTACCTTGAGTTAACAGATATGTATAAAATTATAAGAACAATAATCATACTGTAATAAAAATGTTAACAATTCAATGTTAATAGTAAAGTAGTAATGGTAACACTCGATACAGGATCGTTATCATCGGCATCATCACCATATTTGTATTCCTTACAATGAGAATAATTAGCTCTTAACTTAGAAATAATAAAAGTCAATATATATATATACATATAGAATTGTTAGTGTTAAGGGAAATTGCATTAAATCATTAAGCTTGATTAGTGTGTGAGCAGTAACTATTTGTCCGAAAGAAAACTATACAGTTTACCTTTGAAAACTGTGAAGGAGGTTGAATTTTTAAGATGTTCTGGAATATTGTTCCAGAGTGTTGGCCCTTTAATAGTGATTATCTTTGAACCTGCATCTGTGCTTGTCCTCTGAATAAAGAGCTCATTACTCTGTCTTGTGTTGGTAGGATAATGATAGTTCAAAATTTTGTATACAAAAACGTAAATAGCATAGACGACCTTATTTTCTGCCCTCAACCACCTAAGTTTTTAAGAGATGGTGTGATATGGTCATATTTTCTTATTCCTCCCAGGTCAACTCGAGCTTCTCTAGTCTGTATATCTGAGTCTTATTGGTAGCTCCCCATACAGTTGTGCAATAATTAATGTTACTTAGGGCTAGCCATTCAACAACCTTTATTTGAGTGGTAGTCTCAAAATTGTCCTTTATATGCTTATAGAAGCAAATATGGTACCTTGCATTAACCAAGCATGGCTAAATTCTTCTCTAAGTAAGGCTCTGGCTTCTGCCTAGGAAATCTTGGATTCGGCTCTCCAAAAATTCTTCTAACAAGTACCCTGTTCATGAAGGTCAGTCATAGAAAAGGAAGTGAGACAAGCAATTTTCCTATTTGTGATATAGCCCCTGTGGATTCATCTTTCTCAGTGAGTAAATATTGGAAGAGTATCTTTACAAATTTGGATTTCAATTAGCCTAATAACCCTGTCTTCATTTAATTAATACTTTTCCTTTTATTTATTTTATGTAATTGTTTAATTGTTTATTTTCATTCAGCTATTCTTATATATATATATATATATATATATATATATATATATATATATATATATATATATATATATATATATATATATATATATATATACAGTAACCCCTTGCTATATCGCGGTTCACCTATTGCGAATTCAGTGCATCGCGGTTTTTTTTTGGCGAGTTTTTTTTTCTGGGTATATGGGAAAATATTAAAAAACTAAAAATTTTCAGTATTTTCATTATTTTATTGAAAAAAATGTCATTATTTTATTGATAAAAAATGTATTTTCCAGCCTAAGAATAATAAAAAAGTAAGAAATAGTAAAAAAACATAAATTTGAACATGTAACTCTGCACCATAGAAAGTACGATACCGGTATCAGCGTTTCAGAAAATGCAAAGGGTCGCACCTACGTGAGCTAGCATATATTAAAATTCCGGTAGTTTCATTATTTTATTGATAAAAAAAAGTATTTCTTAGCCTAAGAATAATAAAACAGTAAAGAATAGTAAAAAACATAAATACTCACAGTATTGCATCATGTAAAATACAATATCGGTATCAGCGTTTCGGAAAACGAAAAGGGTCGCACCTACGTGAGATAGTACATATTGAAATTTTCATTATTTTATTGATAAAACAAGTATTTCTTAGCCTAAGAGTAATAAAACAGTAAAAAAAGTGAAAAACAAAAATTTAAACATATACACTCACAGTGTTGCACCATGTGAATTACTGTACGATAGCGTACACTGTATTGGCATCTTGGAAAACGCAAAGGCTCGCACCTACGTGATATAGTTCATGGAATGATATTGGCTGAAAGGGTGAGAGACAACGAATCACAGAATTGTTTTTCTGTGTTCTGTATCATGAGGTCTGATTGGCTTTTTGATTGAAGCTTGGTTCTCCCACCATCTTCCATTGTCTCGCCTCACTCATTCAGTCTAAATCACATATGCGCCGTTTGCCTTATGCTTATTATTATGTTATGCTTCAGGGGTTCTTTCGATAACAGTCTTCTATGTCTCAACAGACTCCTCTTTAATTTCAAGCGGCTCCTGCAGATCTTCTTTAACGTCTGATTTACAAGAGATTTCCTCTACTTGGGGAGCATCAGTATCATTTCCTTTGCCTCAACAGACTCCTCTTTAATTTCAAGCAGCTTCTGCAGATCTTCTTTAATGTCTGATACACAAGAGATTTCCTCTACTGGGGGAGCATTAGTATCATTTTCACAGTTTTCATTGCCATCCACTTCCATCATAGAAGGAGAAGGAACACAATTGGTTTCTGAAGACTGACCTGAATTGAGACCAGTTTGTGCAAGTCCAAAGTATACTGTATTTCAAAATATCACTGATAGGATACTCCACTTCCATATTTTTCATAATGATCAAGGGTTTTCACAATTACTGAATATTTAATTCACTTCGAAGCTTATCCACGAAAAAATCGAAGAACCTGGCCTTACACTCGAACGTCTGGCAGCCATGTATGAACACGGTGAAAGCACTCCAACAACTCTCACAAGAACATGATAATAATATGGTTCGTTCAGTGACCTTCTGCAATCCTCTCAACGATGCCATGTCATTACTACCTCATTCACAGTAATTTTACCTATCACTTTCATATAAATTTATACTTGCACGCTGTTATTAATAACATAAAGGGTGGTTTGTTAACAGTACAGGGAGGGTTTATACAGTAAACATAAATATAAATGTAAAATACCTATGTATATAGGGTGATCCTACTTCGCGGAAATTCACCTATCACGGTCGGTCCGGGACCGATCCCCCGCGATACACGAGGGATTACTGTATATATATATATATATATATATATATATATATATATATATATATATATATATATATATATATATATATATATATATATATATATATATATATATATATATATATATAATAAAATAAGCACATTACCATATGTGAAAACATGAATCATAATTTACTTCGACCAGAACTCGAACCTAGGTCACATAGTTACTGTGTCAAGGTGCTACCAACTACACCACAGAAGGAATAAAAGAGGAACCAATTTTTCAGTTTAACTGCTATTCTAGAAATGAACGCATTCTGTCTGAATGCCTTTTTGTTCATACAGATTCTCCCAACATCACTCATGGCTTTGTTTTCTCATTTAATTGAAATCCCAATCTAATTAGGGATCAACAATAATCAAATAAGCACATTACCATATGTGAAATCATGAATTATATTTTACTCCGACCTAGACTTGAACCTAGGACACATAATTACTGTGCCTAGGCGCTACCAATTACACCACAGAAGGCATAAAAGTGGAACCAACCTTACAGCATAACTACTATTCTAGGAATGAACGTATTCTTTCTGAATGCTTTTTTGTTAATATAGCAGTTTCTCCTAACCTCCCTCGTGGCTTCGTTTTTGCATTTAATTCAAATTCCAATCTACTAAGGAATCACTGATAATCAAATAAGCACATTGCCATATGTGAAAACTTAAAGCATATTTTACCCCAACTGGGACTCGAAACTAGGACACATAATTACTGTGACAAGATGCTACCAACTACACTACAGAGGGCATAAAAGAGAAATCAACCTAATAGCTTAACTGCTATACTAGGAATAAATGCATTTTATCTGAACAAAAAGGCATTCAGATAAAATCCATTCATGCCTAGTATAGCAGTTAAGCCATAAGGTTGATTTCACTATTATTCCTTCTGTGGTGTAGCTGGTAGCGCCTTGACACATAAATTATGTGTCCTAGGTTCGAGTCCTAGTCTGGGTAAAATATGATTCATGTTTTCATATATGGTAATGTGCTTATTTGATTATTGTTGATCTCTAGTTAGATTGGGATTTGAATTAAATGCAAAAATGAAGCCACGAGTGAGGTTGGGAAAAAACTGTAATATGAACAAAAAGTCATTCAGATAGAATGCAATCATTCTTAGTATAGCAGTTAAGTTGTAAGGTTAGTTTTTCTTTTATGCCTTCTGTGGTGCAGTTGGTAGCACCTTAGCACAGTAATTATGTGTCCTAGCTTCGAGTCCTTGTCGAGGTAAAATATTATTCATGTTTTCACATATGGTAATGTGCTTATTTGATTACTGTTGATCCCTAATTAGATGGTGTTTTGAATTAAATGCAAAAACGAAGCCACAAGTGAGGTTGGGAGATCTGTAATATGAACAAAAAGTTATTCAGATAGAATGCGTTCATTCCTAGTACAGCAGTTAAACTGTAAGGTTGGTTCCTCTTTTATTCCTTCTGTGGTGTAGTTGGTACACCTTGGCACAGTAAACATATGTTGTAGGTTCGAATCTCGATCGTGGTAAAATATGATTCAAGTTTTCACATATGGTAATGTGCTTATGCGATTATTGTTGATTCCTAATGAGATTGGGATGTGAATTAGATGCGAAAAGAAGCCACGAGTGAGGTTGGGTGAAACTGTAATATGAACAAAAAGGCATTCAGGGAGAATGCATTCATTCCTATTATAGCAGTGAAGTTGTAAGGTTGTTTTTTATGCCTTCTTTGATGTAGTTGGTAGCACCTTGGCACAGTAATTATGTGTCGTAGGTTCGAGTCTCGGTCGGAGTATAATATGATTCAAATATATATATATATATATATATATATATATATATATATATATATATATATATATATATATATATATATATATATATACATATATATATATATATATATATATATATATATATATATATATATATATATATATATATATATATATATATATATATATATGTATATATATATATATATATAAAGTATAAAAATATGCATACATAAACACATACACACACACACACACACACACACACGCACGCACGCACGCACGCACGCACGCACACACACACACACACACACACACACACACATAAACTCAGTTGTTAACATGGCACGGGAGAAAAAATGTAGGATTTTGATTATGGGAGACTTTAATCATAAAGAGATAGATTGGATAAATCTTGACCCACACAGTGGTGAGGACTCATTTGGGGCAAGATTCCTAGATTGCGTACAAGGGAATTTCCTACACCAACATGTAATGGAACCAACAAGAGCCAGGGGTGGAGATGAGCCATCACTACTTGATTTAGTGTTCACAGATAATGTGTTGGATATTGAAAATATTGAGTATGAACCACCAATTGGAAAGAGTGACCACTGTGTGTTGTTGATGGAGTATATCATTGAAGACATTCTTCCTGAGAGTAGAGGCACTGAGGACATGAGGAGGAACTATCCGAAAGGAGATTACATCAAAATGAATGAGCTTTTTGCAGTTATTGACTGGAGAACCTTATTTTACAACAAATCTGTACAAGAAATGTATGACATCTTTTGTGAGAAATATGGGAAGATAGTAGATTGCTGCATACCTGTCACCAAAGTAGGTGTAATTCATGCCAGAGAGAAATGGTTCGATAATGGGTGTAAAAGAGCTAAGGAGTGGAGAGACAAATGCTGGAAAAGGTATAGGAGGAGAAAAAACATAAATGCCTGGCAAACCTACAAAAGAGCAAGAAATGACTACCTAAGTAAAAGGAGAGAGGCAGAGAGAGATTATGAGAGGGACATCACCAGGAAGGCTAAAGAAAATCCCAAGCTTTTCCACAGCTTTATCAGAGGAAAACTGAAGGTAAAAGAACAGGTTTTAAGGCTAAAGAGAGCGGATGGAAGCATCACTGAGACGGACGAAGAGATCTGCAAAGAATTGAACAAGGAGTTTCAGTCAGTATTTACAGTAGAAAATACCCCACCCCCTCAGATTGCAGTGATAGAAGCTCAAGGGCCGGTATTAGAGAACATCAACCTTACAGCCACAGAGGTATGCAAAGCGCTGATGGATTTAGATGTTCATAAAGCTACAGGTCCTGATGACATATCCCCTCATGTGCTTAAAAAATGCACAAACACAATATCAGTGGCACTAAGTATCATATTTAAGGAGTCACTGGAGTCGGGGGAGATTCCAAGATGCTGGAAACAAGCAAATGTGATACCTATCTTCAAAAAGGGAAGGAGGGATACGGCTCTGAACTATAGACCAGTTTCCTTGACCAGCATAGTTTGCAAACTTATGGAGAAACTACTAAGGAAACATATCTCTCTTCACTTGGAATCCTTCAACTTTTTGTCAGTGAGGCAACATGGCTTCAGAGAAGGAAGATCAACAGTAACAAACTTATTAGAATTTTATGATGAGGTAAGCCAAATCTTACAGGAAAGAGAGGGCTGGGCAGATTGCATATTCCTAGACTTCCAGAAAGCGTTTGACACTGTTCCACATGGGAGACTTATTAGGAAGTTGCAATCAATGGCTAGAATATGTGGAAATGTCTTGGAATGGATAAAAACTTACTTAGAAGGAAGGGAACAGAGGGTTAGAGTAAGACACTCAGTGTCTGAATGGAGAAGAGTTAGTAGTGGAGTTCCACAGGGTTCAGTTTTAGGGCCACTTTTGTTCCTTGTATATGTAAATGACCTACCAGAGTCTGTAAATTCATTCATGAATATGTTTGCAGATGATGCAAAGATTGTGAAGAAAGTAAAAAACGAGAACAATGGTAGAGAACTTCAGGAGGATCTAAATAATCTGCATGAGTGGTCAGAAAAGTGGCTAATGAAATTCAATACCTCAAAATGTAAGGTAATGAGAATGGGTACAAGTGCAAGAAGGCCCAAGCTTGACTACTCGGTGGCTGGAGTACAACTTCAAGAGACAGAAAATGAGAGAGATCTAGGAGTAAACATACTGGCAGATTTGTCTCCAGAAATACATATAAATGGCGTAGTAATGGCAGCATATGCATTCTTATCAAATGTAAGGGTAGCCTTCAGGCACATGGACAAGGAAATGTTCAGAAATATTTATGTAACCTATGTGAGGCCAAAACTCGAATATGCAGCCCCCTTTTGGAATCCGCACTTGAAAAAGCACATAGCTAAGCTTGAAAAAGTTCAAAGACATGCCACGAAACTGGTGCCAGAAATACGCAATCTCGGTTATGATGAGAGGCTGAGGGAATTAGACTTGCCATCACTCGAAGCTAGAAGAGTAAGGGGGGATATGGTGACAGTCTTTAAATTCCTTCATGGTTATGATAGAGTGGATAGGGATCGATATTTCGATATGGCTGGCTCTAGAACTAGAGGTCATAGTTTGAAGCTTCGTAAGAAAACTTGTTTGCAGGATGTAAGGAAATACTTTTTCAGTGTAAGAGTAGTTGATAATTGGAATTGGCTAAGCGAGGGGGTAGTTAATGCTATCTCAATCCATAGTTTTAAGGACAGG
>JAXCGZ010015103.1:292500-309544 GCA_037179515.1 Halocaridina rubra
CTAAAGGAAATGGCACACATTTACTTAATATAAAAACTGCAAGAGTCTAAAGAAATTACTCTAAGGTATATCTATATTATTTAAGAATTGTCTGTACTTAAAGTCTACAGCACACATATGTAAGGGTGTCGACGTCCGTCTAACGAGTAGCGTTTAAGAAACGTCTCTGCTTAAAATACAAACATATTAGCCATGAAGGATGCCTTGCATCATATATGTGTTAGGAGCTATTTTACTTTAAATGTACAATTCATATGTATAAAGCAGATGTCATACGTCTAATGGACAGTGTTTGAGAAATGTAGCTTTTATATTGTACAACACACATGCCCAATGACGATGTCATGCGTTTAATGTCAAGGGTTTGGAAAGCATTGCTGCTTGCAATGTCAAAAGTAAATAGCTAAACACAATATTGTACGATTAGCATATAATGGTTGCTAAACATCCATAAATTTACAATACCTGTGCCATAAGGAGTCCTTTTATTTGTTTTTGAAAAATGTCACTAAAGAAATGGGCAACATATATGCCCAAATGCGTGCCATACGTCTAACATATTGAGATTGAGAATTTTATTAATCTTAAATATAGCAAACTTATTCATGAAGGAGACGTCGCACATCTAAGGAATAATGTTTGAAAAACGTCTCAAATGAAACAAGGCACTTTCCTAAAGAGAGCTCCGTGCGTATATCATATTGTATTTGAGAGACGTCTGAGACATTACTATATATATATATATATATATATATATATATATATATATATATATATATATATATATATATATATATATATATATATATATATATATATATATATATATATATATATATATATATATATATATATATATATATATATATATATATATATATATATATATATATATATATATATATATATATATATATATATATATATATATATATATATATATATATATATATATATATATATATATATATATATATATATATATATATATATATATATATATATATATATATATAAAGAGGATGGCATACATCAGGTAAGTGTTATGGGAGAAATGCGTCTACATAATATGCATACTTCATTTGTGCATAAACCAAATTCCTTTCGTGGTAAAAACTGTGTCTAAGAAACGTCTCCACTACATGAAGAGCAAAAAAAAAAAAAAAAAATAGTATGATTTGAATATTGTATTTGAAACACGTTTAAAAACAGTCAGCACCTAGACGAGAAGTAGATGATGAACGTCTAAGGTCCGATTTCTTAAACAGTGTAAACCTAGGATACAATATTATTAGTTAGCTAGTCACACACAAATGGATTTCATAATCGCATGCCTGAAGAAAATGCAGCGCGTCCAAAATATTGGTTGTTGAGGAAACGTCTTCGCTGAAACGGTACGACACATATACCTAGAGGATATGTTGAGCTTCTAGTGTGCTCTCTGAGAAATATGTAAATATGTGCAGCACCTATGCCTAGAAAATGTGCTCTATGTTTAGAGTGTAGTGTTTAAGAAAAGCCATTACTTGAAATTTACACGCGTATACTAAAGAGCAGGCAGTATGCTTAATGAATAGAGTTTTACACATTTTTTTACCCAATATGTAATCCATAGGATACCAAAAGAAAATGCCGTATGTGTGTTGAGGTGTCAGAGATAGGTTGTTGTTGTTGTTGATTTTTTTTTTTATCAAATAATAGAGCATTTACAACTAAATATGCCAATCGTCTCGTATACAGTATTAGCAATGCATTGCCAGGTAATGTGTGCATCACTGTAATATGTGCATCACTTTTAGTATAAAATAATGATTGACATCTACTTTGAGAAACGTCTGAAACTGGTACAAGACACATGCATAAAGGTGTCGGACGTCTAGCGTCTCATTTTCGAGACACATCTGCCGTGTTTGAAGGGAGCTAAATTGCTACAAAAAAAGAAGAAGAAAAACAAGAAGATCACGATCTCCGAAGCTAATCAAGAGAAGAGAAGATGGAGAGCTAATTGGGGTTATATTGCTTTTTACACCTGTAGGCTATGATGCTCAAGGTAGTCGGTAGAGACAGCTCTCTCTCTCTCTCTCTCTCTCTCTCTCTCTCTCTCTCTCTCTCTCTCTCTCTCTCTCTCTCTCATATATATATATATATATATATATATATATATATATATATATATATATATATATATATATATATATATATATATATATGTATGCATGTATGTATGCATGTATGTATGTGATTACCTAATTGTGATTACCTAATTGTGTTTACGGGAAAGAGCCCAAAGCTCGTATCTTCCCGTCTCCTGATCGGTTCCATTTTATACTTAGTGATACTTATCATACCTGTCCTTAAAACTATGGATTGAGATAGTATGTATGTATGTATGTATGTATGTATGTGTGTGTGTGTGTGTGTGTGATTACCTAATTGTGATTACCTAATTGTGTTTACGGGAAAGAGCCCAAAGCTCGTATCTTCCCGTCTCCTAATCGGTTCCATTTTTAGACTTAGTGATACTTATCATACCTGTCCTTAAAACTATGGATTGAGATAGCATTAACTACCTCCTCGCTTAGCGAATTCCAATTATCAACTACTCTTACACTGAAAAAGTATTTCCTTACATCCTGCAAACAAGTTTTCTTACGAAGCTTCAAACTATGACCTCTAGTTCTAGAGCCAGCCATATCGAAATATCGATCCCTATCCACTCTATCATAACCATGAAGGAATTTAAAGACTGTCACCATATCCCCCCTTACTCTTCTAGCTTCGAGTGATGGCAAGTCTAATTCCCTCAGCCTCTCATCATAACCGAGATTGCGTATTTCTGGCACCAGTTTCGTGGCATGTCTTTGAACTTTTTCAAGCTTAGCTATGTGCTTTTTCAAGTGCGGATTCCTTGTCCATGTGCCTGAAGGCTACCCTTACGTTTGATAAGAATGCATATGCTGCCCTTACTACGCCATTTATATGTATTTCTGGAGACAAATCTGCCAGTATGTTTACTCCTAGATCTCTCTCATTTTCTGTCTCTTGAAGTTGTACTCCAGCCACCGAGTAGTCAAGCTTGGGCCTTCTTGCACTTGTACCCATTCTCATTACCTTACATTTTGAGGTATTGAATTTCATTAGCCACTTTTCTGACCACTCATGCAGATTATTTAGATCCTCCTGAAGTTCTCTACCATTGTTCTCGTTTTTTACTTTCTTCACAATCTTTGCATCATCTGCAAACATATTCATGAATGAATTTACAGACTCTGGTAGGTCATTTACATATACAAGGAACAAAAGTGGCCCTAAAACTGAACCCTGTGGAACTCCACTACTAACTCTTCTCCATTCAGACACTGAGTGTCTTACTCTAACCCTCTGTTCCCTTCCTTCTAAGTAAGTTTTTATCCATTCCAAGACATTTCCACCTATTCTAGCCATTGATTGCAGCTTCCTAATAAGTCTCCCATGTGGAACAGTGTCAAACGCTTTCTGGAAGTCTAGGAATATGCAATCTGCCCAGCCCTCTCTTTCCTGTAAGATTTGGCTTACCTCATCATAAAATTCTAATAAGTTTGTTACTGTTGATCTTCCTTCTCTGAAGCCATGTTGCCTCACTGACAAAAAGTTGAAGGATTCCAAGTGAAGAGAGATATGTTTCCTTAGTAGTTTCTCCATAAGTTTGCAAACTATGCTGGTCAAGGAAACTGGTCTATAGTTCAGAGCCGTATCCCTCCTTCCCTTTTTGAAGATAGGTATCACATTTGCTTGTTTCCAGCATCTTGGAATCTCCCCCGACTCCAGTGACTCCTTAAATATGATACTTAGTGCCACTGATATTGTGTTTGCGCATTTTTTAAGCACATGAGGGGATATGTCATCAGGACCTGTAGCTTTATGAACATCTAAATCCATCAGCGCTTTGCATACCTCTGTGGCTGTAAGGTTGATGTTCTCTAGTACCGGCCCTTGAGCTTCTATCACTGCAATCTGAGGGGGTGGGGTATTTTCTACTGTAAATACTGACTGAAACTCCTTGTTCAATTCTTTGCAGATCTCTTCGTCCGTCTCAGTGATGCTTCCATCCGCTCTCTTTAGCCTTAAAACCTGTTCTTTTACCTTCAGTTTTCCTCTGATAAAGCTGTGGAAAAGCTTGGGATTTTCTTTAGCCTTCCTGGTGATGTCCCTCTCATAATCTCTCTCTGCCTCTCTCCTTTTACTTAGGTAGTCATTTCTTGCTCTTTTGTAGGTTTGCCAGGCATTTATGTTTTTTCTCCTCCTATACCTTTTCCAGCATTTGTCTCTCCACTCCTTAGCTCTTTTACACCCATTATCGAACCATTTCTCTCTGGCATGAATTACACCTACTTTGTGTGTGTGTGTGTGTGTGTGTGTGTGTGTGTGTGTGTGTGTGTGTGTGTGTGTGTGTGTGTGTGTGTGTTTTAGAAAATAATTTAGTGAAGAGAAGAAATAAAATGTGTACAATGAATTCTGCTCTCAAATCTCCTTTACTTTGAAATACTGTAAATCGGAAAGTATGCCGGAAATTGAATCCTAATGAGGAAGGGAGTGCCTTTGTACGTATGTATGTATGCATGCATGTATGTATGTGAATCACTTATTTTAGCAGAGAGGAACACTTCTGCCGGAAATTGAATCATAATGAGGAAGGGAGCTTGCGTGTTTATGTATGTATGTATGTATGTATGTATGTATGTATGTATGTATGTATGTATGTATGTATGTACTTACGTGTGTACTTATGCATGTATGCATGAATGTATATATGTATATGCGTATATGCGTTTTGAGTCTGTACTAAACTACCTTAGTTAAGAGAGAGAAAAAATCTCATGTTGTTCCCTATTTCCAAGCTATGCAAATTCAAGTTGACGTGTGTATGTTGATATAACTTAAAGCATTATAATAAAGAACCACTTGGGGAGAAAAACAAGAAACTAGTGATACTACTCGTGTGGTCATCACTGTTACCTCAGTAATTATCATGAGTACATCATTAAGAGTGTTTACTTTGATATTGCTGTGTTTCCAGAACTTTTGTCGATCGATGGTGTTTTAACATACACTGCACTCACCTAAAGCCTAATCAACGAGTTTCGTGAGCTGACAGGGACTACCAAATACGGGAACGTTGCAACTTTGCCCTTCCTATCTTTGAAAAAAATTTGTGTACACCTATTATTATTATTATTATTATTATTATTATTATTATTATTATTATTATTATTATTATTATTATTATTATTATTTTTATTATTATTATTATTATTATTATTATTATTATTTTTAAACTGTTGATATATATATATATATATATATATATATATATATATATATATATATATATATATATTATATATATATATATAGATATATATATATATATATATATATATATATATATATATATATATATATATATATATAATATATATATATATATATATATATATATATATATATATATATATATATATATATATATATATATATATATATATATATATATATATATATATATATATATATATATATATATATATATATATATATATATATATATATATATATATATATATATATATATGGTCTTGTAGAAACGTACAAATTGTAAGTAATATTTTTTATCAAAATATGTAATTATTGTAAATAGGTAATCATTTAGTAACTATTAAGTTATTTTAAAGTTGTATTTAATGGGTCAATAATTACTCTTAGGATTGTTTGTAACTCCTCCCACTGAAATAGCTTTACATATAAATAACCCTGAATTTGATTATTAAATCAGTTCAATATTCTACTTGTACTGGTGAACATCCTCCTATATATATTAAGTAAAATAACTCTTGCTTCCCGTTTGAAGTAGTGAAGTAACTACAGTCGTTACATTGGTGACCCCGGAGTATTTCTATCTCTCACCCACGCCATGACAGACATCAAACCTTCTACAGTGGCAACATACCTTATTGCTAACTTCAAACTCCTGACGTTTTCCACCATCGACGCCCACACCTGGTTCCGACGTGCAGAAATTCAATTTCGTTTAAAGAGGATCACAAATTCCGGAACACAAGCTGGTCATGTTTTATCATCCATACCTGACACACTCTTCCCCCAGATATCAGACTGGTTGGAATCCCAGGGTGACAACGCCATCGCATACCAGGACTTGAAAACCTTCCTCTTGAAGCAATTCTCTCCATCTCCAGAGAAAAGAGTTAAAATGATATTTGACCTTTCAAAACAGGCATTAGGTGATCAGCGCCCTTCTGACGCACTTGTTGAGATGAGAGCTATTGCCTGTCTTCCTCCCGACGGTTCGGGTACCAGTCAGACAATAGATGTACTCCTCGCCCTTTGGTTACAGCGTCTTCCTGAATCTGTCCTTGCTGCAATCACAGATTTTTCAACTTTCGATGATGCAAGTCTGGTAGCCCGTGCAGACAGTCTTCTCGATGCACACAATGCAGCTAGTTGTCCACCAATATATGCCAGCACACCTCTTAACATTACCAATATCAGTCACATGTACTCCAGCCCTCCAGACGAAGCCGTCGCTGCTGCCACATCTTCATCTCGATCAACATTCTACAACAATGCCCTCACACGACCTCGAACTAAAGAAATTACCTCATATTCTCACAAAAGACTGGATGTCACGTTCAAACTCTGTTACTATCACGCCCACTTTGGTCACGCCGCCAAAAACTGCAAAAAACCATGTATATGGGCAAAAAACTTGTCATGTCAAACTTCTAAAATCCACCGACATAATGAATCTGAAATTGGTACTTTTTCTCTGCCACAAAGACGTTTTTCCCATGTCCATGTTGACATTGTGGGACCTCTTCCTCCATCAGAAAACAACAAATACATATTAACAATAGTGGACAGCTCAACCCGATGGCCAAGGCAGTGCCCATGAAAGAGGCCACTGCCTCCTCCTGTGCTTCTGCCTTCCTATCTGCCTGGATCTCAAGATTTGGCATCCCTGAACATATTACTTCAGATAGGGGTTTCACATTTACATCCCAGCTTTGGAACTCTCTGTCAGCTCCTTGGCTCCACAAACCATCAAACAACGTCCTACAATCCAGAAGCCAACGGCATGGTTGAACGCATGCACAGAATACTAAAGGCAGCCCTCATCACCCACTGCAAAAGCAATTCTTGGACACATCAAATACCTTGGGTACTCCTTGAACTCCGAACTACTCCCAAAGTAGGTCTTAACGTATCCTCAGCCGAGATGGTATATGGAGACCCCTTGGTGGTACCTGCTGAGTTTTTCCCAAACAACAATCACAATGAAGATCTCGATCGTCTCCGCCAGATAGTTGGAAAATACACACCTGTAAAACAAACATACAAGAATAACGGAAAAACTTTCATTCCACGAGAACTCATCACAGCCACCCACGTCTTCATCAGAACGGATAGTCATTGGACGCCTCTAACACCTCATTACACTGGACCGTATAGAGTCATACGACGACGTTCAAAGGCATTCCTCCTCAACATTCGTGGCACAGAGAAGTGGATATCCATTGACCGCTTGAAAGTTGCCTACCTTCAAGAAGATGATCCTCCTCCTATTCGTTTCTCTAGGGCAGGACGGCCTTTAGTCTCTTCCAAGGGGGGAGCGTTGTACAAACGTACAATTTGTAAAAAATATTTTTTATCAAAATATGTAATTATTGTAAATAGGTAATCATTTAGTAACTATTAGGTTATTTTAAAGTTGTATTTAATGGGTCAGTAATTACTCTTAGGGTTGCTTGTAACTCCTCCCAGTGAAATAGCTGTACATATAAATAACCCTGAATTTGAAAATTAAATCAGTTCAATATTCTGCTTGTATTGGTGAACATCCTATTTCATATATTAAGTAAAATAGCTCTTGCTTTCCGTTTGAAGTAGTGAAGTAACTACAGTCGTTACAGTCTATAACACACGCCCCCCCCCCCACCCACACACACACACACACACACACACACACACACACACACACACACACACACACACACACACACCCACACCACACACACACACACACACTCCTGCCCTTGTGTGTGTGATTACAATTAGGTAATCACACACAAGGGCAGGAGAGAAAGGAACTAGAAAAAAGAATAAAGAAGCTGGAAGGGGAAAAGAGTCAACTAGAAACTAGAATTTTTAAACAAGAAGATAAAAACAAACAGCTGAATGACAACCTAAAGGAATTAGATGTTAGTTCACTGCTCTCTTCTGAGAGAGACGAGATTGCTGCTTGGAATGTCCAGATTAAGGAAAACATTGAACAGTTCATAAAAGAGTTCCAGGAGCTGAATATGGAAAATGATGCCATGAAAACTTCCTTTGCTGATGCACAAAAGGAGAATGTGGCAGTAAAAGAGGCTGTAAAGGTGGTGGCACTGGAAAACATACAAACAGTTGACTATAAAGAGACAGTAATCGAAAAAATGAAAGACGTTGTGATGGAAAGGGCAAACCCACTCATCAGACAGGCACTTGATAAGGAGAAGACAGTGGTAATCTCAGTCATAAGCGAATCCCAGGAGCCAACATGGCAGGGGAGACTTGAAGAAAATAAAGCTAGGGTTGTAGACCTCATAAGAAAGTTTGGAGTAGTTTGTGGTCCTGAGGATATTGTAAACATACAACAACTAGGTAAATATTTAAGGGAAGGAAAGCCGAGACCAACAAAAGTAATCTTTGAGAGAGGGGAAACATGTAGGGAAATATTGTTGAGAAAAAAATGTCTAAAAGACCTTCAAGAATTCAAAGAAGTGTTCATTAGACGATACAGAACACAGGAAGAGATGGGAAAGATCAAAAACTTGTTGCAAGAGGCAAGAAGGTTAAATGAGGAAAGAAATGAAGAAGAGAATAAAAATTTTCATTTCAGAGTTCTTCCAGACAAAGGGTAGATAAAGAAGATAATGACAGAAGATCAGGGGATGGGGCCTCATTAAGATTGTTATACACAAATGCTGATGGATTAGCTGGTAAGGCAGTAGAATTAAAAGATAGGATTCACAACAGTAAGGCAGATATAGTAGCAATTACAGAGACTAAGTTGAGTGAGGACATAAACAGTGTCACAGTTTTTCCTAAGGGCTTCAGAATACTAAGGGTTGAAAGATCTGAGAGGACTGGTGGAGGGATAGCACTGCTCATAAGTAAAAGGATTCAAGTTGAAGAAATAAACTTGGCTATAGAAAGTGAGTTCAAGGAATTTCTTGTTGCTCACATAAATACTGGGTCAGAGAGCACTGTTGTATATAACCCACCAAGGAACCAAAATAGGCTTGAAGTTTATGAGGAAAGTCATATAGGTACTATTGAAGTCATAAACTCAGTTGTTAACATGGCACGGGAAAAAAATGTAGGATTTTGATTATGGGAGATTTTAATCATAAAGAGATAGATTGGGTAAATCTTGACCCACACAGTGGTGAGGACTCATTCGGGGCAAGATTCCTAGATTGCGTACAAGGGAATTTCCAACACCAACATGTAATGGAACCAACAAGGGCCAGGGGTGGGGATGAGCCATCACTACTTGATCTAGTGTTCACAGATAATGTGTTGGATATTGAAAAAATTGAGTATGAACCACCAATTGGAAAGAGTGACCACTGTGTGTTGTTGATGGAGTATATCATTGAAGATATTCTTCCTGAGAGTAGAGGCACTGAGGACATGAGGAGGAACTATCCAAAAGGAGATTACATCAAAATGAATGAGCTTTTAGCATTTATTGACTGGAGAACCTTATTTTACAACAAATCTGTTCAAGAAATGTATGACATCTTTTGTGAGAAATATGGGAAGATAGTAGATTGCTGCATACCTGTCACCAAAGTAGGTGTAATTCATGCCAGAGAGAAATGGTTCGATAATGGGTGTAAAAGAGCTAAGGAGTGGAGAGAAAATTGCTGGAAAAGGTATAGGAGGAGAAAAAGCATAAATGCCTGGCAAACCTACAAAAGAGCAAGAAATGACTACCTAAGTAAAAGGAGAGAGGCAGAGAGAGACTATGAGAGGGACATCACCAGGAAGGGTAAGGAAAATCCCAAGTTTTTCCACAGCTTTATCAGAGGAAAACTGAGGGTAAAACAACCGGTTTTAAGGCTAAAGAGAGCGGATGGAAGCATCACTGAGATGGATGAAGAGATTTGCAAAGAATTGAACAAGGAGTTTCAGTCAGTATTTACAGTAGAAAATACCCCACCCCCTCAGATTGCAGTGATAGAAGCTCAAGGGCCGGTATTAGAGAACATCAACCTTACAGCCACAGAGGTATGCAAAGCGCTGATGGATTTAGATGTTCATAAAGCTACAGGTCCTGATGACATATCCCCTCATGTGCTTAAAAAATGCACAAACTCAATATCAGTGGCACTAAGTATCATATTTAAAAAGTCACTGGAGTCAGGGGAGATTCCAAGATGCTGGAAACAAGCAAATGTGATACCTATCTTCAAAAAGGGAAGGAGGGATATGGCTCTGAACTATAGACCAGTTTCCTTGACCAGCATAGTTTGCAAACTTATGGAGAAACTACTAAGGAAACATATCTCTCTTCACTTGGAATCCTTTAACTTTTTGTCAGTGAGGCAACATGGCCTCAGACAAGGTAGATTAACAGTAACAAACTTATTAGAATTCTATGATGAGGTAAGCCGAATCTTACTGGAAAGAGAGGACTGGGCAGATTGCATATTCCTAGACTTCCAGAAAGCGTTTGACACTGTTCCACATGGGAGACTTATTAGGAAGCTGCAAGCAATGGCTAGAATAGGTGGAAATGTTTTGGAATGGATAAAAACTTACTTAGAAGGAAGGGAACAGAGGGTTAGAGTAAGACACTCAGTGTCTGAATGGAGAAGAGTTAGTAGTGGAGTTCCACAGGGTTCAGTTTTAGGGCCACTTTTGTTCCTTGTATATGTAAATGACCTACCAGAGTCTGTAAATTCACTCATGAATATGTTTGCAGATGCTGCAAAGATTGTGAAGAAAGTAAAAAACGGTAGAGAACTTCAGGAGGATCTAAATAATCTGCATGAGTGGTCAGAAAAGTGGCTAATGAAATTCAATACCTCAAAATGTAAAGTAATGAGAATGGGTACAAGTGCAAGAAGGCCCAAGCTTGACTACTCGGTGGCTGGAGTACAACTTCAAGAGACAGAAAATGAAAGAGATCTAGGAGTAAACATACTGGCGGATTTGTCTCCAGTAATACATATAAATGGCATAGTAATGGCAGCATATGCATTCTTATCAAATGTAAGGGCAGCCTTCAGGCACATGGACAAGGAAATGTTCAGAAATCTTTATGTAACCTATGTGAGGCCAAAACTCGAATATGCAGCCCCCTTTTGGAATCCGCACTTGAAAAAGCACATAGCAAAGCTTGAAAAAGTTCAAAGACATGCCACGAAACTGGTGCCAGAAATACGCAATCTCAGTTATGATGAGAGGCTGAGGGAATTAGACTTACCATCACTCGAAGCTAGAAGAGTGAGGGGGGATATGGTGACTGTCTTTAAATTCCTTCATGGTGATGGGAAGAGTGGATAGGGATCGATATTTTGATATAGCTGGCTCTAGGACTAGAGGTCATTATTTGAAGCTTCGTAAGAAAACTTCTTTTCAGGATGTAAGGAAATACTTTTTCAGTGTAAGAGTAGTTGATAATTGGAATTGGCTAAGCGAGGAGGTAGTTAATGCTATCTCAATCCATAGTTTTAAGGACAGGTATGATAAGTATCACTAACTATAAAATGGAACTGATCAGGAGACGGGAAGATACGAGCTTTGGGCTCTTTCCCGTAAACACAATTAGGTAATCACACACACACACACACACCTATATATATATATATATATATATATATATATATATATATATATATATATATATATATATATATATATATATATATATATATATATATATATATATATATATATATATATAACCAAATAAGCACATTACATATGTGAAAACATGAATCATTTTTTTTACCCCGACCGGGACTCGAACCTAGGACTTATGATTACTAAGTCAAGGCGCTACCACTACACCACATAAGGTTAAAAGGAATCTAACCCTATAGCTTATATCTGCTATACTTAGGAATGAATGCATTCTATCTGAATGCCACTATGTTCATATTACAGATTTCAAAACCTCACTCGTGGCTTCATTTTAGCATTTAATTCAATTCCCAATCTCATTCGGGCCGTGAAATAACCAAATAAGCACATTACATATGTGAAAACATGAATCATTTTTTTTACCCCAACCGGGACTCGAACCTAGGACTTATGATTACTAAGTCAAGGCGCTACCACTACACCACAGAAGGTTAAAAGGAATCCAACCTTATAGCTTCTGTCTGCTGTACTTAGGAATGAACGCCTTCTATCTGAAAGCCACTATGTTCATATTACAGATTCCCCAACCTCACTCGTGGCTTCATTTTAGCATTTAATTCAATACCCAATCTCATTCGGGCCATGAAATAACCAAATATGAACATTACATATGTGAAAACATGAATCACTTTTTTAACCCCGACCGGGACTCGAACCTAGGACTTATGATTACTAAGTCAAGGAGCTACCACTACACCACAGAAGGTTAAAAGGAATACAACCTTATAGCTTATATCTGCTATACTTAGGAATGTCTGCATTCTAACTGAATGCCACTCCGTTCATATTACAGATTCCCCAACCTCACTCGTGTCTTCATTTTAGTATTTAATTCAATTCCCAATCTCATTCGGGCCATGAAATAACCAAATAAGCACATTACATATGTGAAAACATGAATCATATTTTTTACCCCGACCGGGACTCGAACCTAGGACTTATGATTACTAAGTCAAGGCAATTCATGATTTCACATATGTAATGTGCTTATTTGGTTATTTCATGGCCCGAATGAGATTGGGAATTGAATTAAATGCTAAAATGAAGCCACGAGTGAGGTTGGGGAACTGTAATATGAACATAGTGGCATTCAGATAGAATGCGTTCATTCCTAAGTATAGCAGATATAAGCTATAAGGTTGGATTCCTTTTAACCTTCTGTGGTATAGTGGTAGCGCCTTGACTTAGTAATCAAAAGTCCTAGGTTCGAGTCCCGGTCGGGGTAAAAAAAATGATTCATGTTTTCACATATACAGTGTGCTTATTTGCTTATTTCATGGCCCGAATAAGATTGGGATTTGAATTAAATGCTAAATTGAAGCCACGAGTGAGGTTGGGGAATCTAATATGAACATAGTGGCATTCAGATAGAATGCGTTCATTCCTAAGTATAGCAGATTTAAGCTATAAGGTTATATTCCTTTTAACCTTCTGTGGTGTATTGGTAGCGCCTTGACTTAGTAATCATTAGTCCTAGGTTCGAAACCCGGTCTGGGCAAAAAAAATGATTTATATATATATATATATATATATATATATATATATATATATATATATATATATATATATATATATATATATATATATATATATATATATATATATATATATATATATATATATATATATATATATATATATATATATATATATATATATATATATATATATATATATATATATATATATATATATATATATATATATATATATATATATATATATATATATATATATATATATATATATATATATATATATATATATATATATATATATATATATATATATATATATATATATATATATATATATATATATATATATATATATATATATATATATATATATATATATATATATATATATATATATATATATATATATATATATATATATATATATATATATATATATATATATATATATATATATATATATATATATATATATATATATATATATATATATATATATATATATATATATATATATATATATATATATATATATATATATATATATATATATATATATATATATATATATATATATATATATATATATATATATATATATATATATATATATATATATATATATATATATATATATATATATATATATATATATATATATATATATATATATATATATATATATATATATATATATATATATATATATATATATATATATATATATATATATATATATATATATATATATATATATATATATATATATATATATATATATATATATATATATATATATATATATATATATATATATATATATATATATATATATATATATATATATATATATATATATATATATATATATATATATATATATATATATATATATATATATATATATATATATATATATATATATATATATATATATATATATATATATATATATATATATATATATATATATATATATATATATATATATATATATATATATATATATATATATATATATATATATATATATATATATATATATATATATATATATATATATATATATATATATATATATATATATATATATATATATATATATATATATATATATATATATATATATATATATATATATATATATATATATATATATATATATATATATATATATATATATATATATATATATATATATATATATATATATATATATATATATATATATATATATATATATATATATATATATATATATATATATATATATATATATATATATATATATATATATATATATATATATATATATATATATATATATATATATATATATATATATATATATATATATATATATATATATATATATATATATATATATATATATATATATATATATATATATATATATATATATATATATATATATATATATATATATATATATATATATATATATATATATATATATATATATATATATATATATATATATATATATATATATATATATATATATATATATATATATATATATATATATATATATATATATATATATATATATATATATATATATATATATATATATATATATATATATATATATATATATATATATATATATATATATATATATATATATATATATATATATATATATATATATATATATATATATATATATATATATATATATATATATATATATATATATATTATATATATATATATATATATATATATATATATATATATATATATATATATATATATATATATATATATATATATATATATATATATATATATATATATATATATATATATATATATATATATATATATATATATATATATATATATATATATATATATATATATATATATATATATATATATATATATATATATATATATATATATATATATATATATATATATATATATATATATATATATATATATATATATATATATATATATATATATATATATATATATATATATATATATATATATATATATATATATATATATATATATATATATATATATATATATATATATATATATATATATATATATATATATATATATATATATATATATATATATATATATATATATATATATATATATATATATATATATATATATATATATATATATATATATATATATATATATATATATATATATATATATATATATATATATATATATATATATATATATATATATATATATATATGTATATATGTATATATATATATATATATATATATATATATATATATATATATATATATATTATATATATATATATATATATATATATATATATATATATATATATATATATATATATATATATATATATATATATATATATATATATATATATATATATATATATATATATATATATATATATATATATATATATACATACATATATATATATATATATATATATATATATATATATATATATATATATATATATATATATATATATATATATATATATATATATATATATATATATATATATATATATATATGTATATATATATATATATATATATATATATATATATATATATATATATATATATATATATATATATATATATATATATATATATATATATATATATATATATATATATATATATATATATATATATATATATATATATATATATATATATATATATATATATATATATATATATATATATATATATATATATATATATATATATATATATATATATATATATATATATATATATATATATATATATATATATATATATATATATATATATATATATATATATATATATATATATATATATATATATATATATATATATATATATATATATATATATATATATATATATATATATATATATATATATATATATATATATATATATATATATATATATATATATATATATATATATATATATATATATATATATATATATATATATATATATATATATATATATATATATATATATATATATATATATATATATATATATATATATATATATATATATATATATATATATATATATATATATATATATATATATATATATATATATATATATATATATATATATATATATATATATATATATATATATATATATATATATATATATATATATATATATATATATATATATATATATATATATATATATATATATATATATATATATATATATATATATATATATATATATATATATATATATATATATATATATATATATATATATATATATATATATATATATATATATATATATATATATATATATATATATATATATATATATATATATATATATATATATATATATATATATATATATATATATATATATATATATATATATATATATATATATATATATATATATATATATATATATATATATATATATATATATATATATATATATATATATATATATATATATATATATATATATATATATATATATATATATATATATATATATATATATATATATATATATATATATATATAT